>CM026198.1:11956051-12246051 GCA_014839995.1 Xenentodon cancila | reverse complement strand
GTGTGGGTGTATATAGATTTTTTTTTTTTTAAACGCTCCTAAAGTCACTTTCTACTTTTTAAATCCTTCACAGCAGGTCATGATTTTGGACTACACGTACACATTTTTTCTCAAATTAATGCAATATACTCCTTGCCTGTGGCTCTTTACTGCTTTTCTTCTCCCCCTCTCTGACTTCATTTCCTGTCACACCGCTTTCAATAAAGGTCACTTCTTTTCCTTTCGGCTGTTCCCTTCGGGGGTCGCCACAACGAATCACCCGCCTCCATCTAACCCTATCCTCTGGATCCTGTTCTCTCACACCTACTAACTTCACATCTTCTTATACTACATCCATAAATCTCCTCCTTGGTCTTCCTCTAGGCCTTCCTCCTGGCAGTTCCGACCCCCTAATCTTTCTACCAGTGTTTTTTTTTATGTCCCTCCGTTTTACATGTCCAAACCATCTGCGAATCACTTTCAATAAAACACCACTAGAGCCACAAAAACGTAAGACCAAACAAAAATTCAAAAGACCACAGTCAACGTTATTTCATAATGTGACTGAAGCTTCTAAGGTCATTTTATTTGTATGCCAAATTAATTTTAATTTGACTGAAATTGTTGAAGGACTTGAAAATATTAAAATATTGTTGAAAATAAAACATTTTCTCGCATATGTAAGTTCTCTTTTTTTTATGATTGCTTTGATAAAAACAAATGTATTTTAGAGTAATTTGACCAAACTCTGAATATTACTGCAAAACAATTCACTATCTTGTTTTTAAGATATTTAATCACCTGTTGGAAAAACAATTTGTCGTTGTATTTATTTGTTTATATCTGCAAGGTTTGATAGCCAAGATACCACATAACTCGGCTCGCAAGCCTTTGAAAAGACTTCCTTGTCTGTAGCAGCAGATGAGAGTTTGATATTTTAATAAACACCAGAACGGGACAAAACTCAGACATTACAGCCACCGACTCAATTTTCTGGACGTCTCAGTCTTGCTCCCCTTTCCTAATTGATGTGTTTGCCTGTGCCAGTGAGTTTCTGTTTGAACGTCTCATTGTGCCTTCAGTGACCACTACATGCCAATTAGCACAGTGGCTCAAAGCAGGTGCCAAGGCAAATATTTAGCTAATTATCAATATTTAATAGATTTTCTGCTCTGGCTCCTTTCCTAAGGTCCAGCAGATGCTATTAAATCTCACCCCATAGATACACAGTTATGACACGTAATAACTACATGAATATAAAAGAGATTAATAATTTAAAGTGCGCCAACAAATTAGGACCATCATTAAAAAAAACTAGGCTTGAAACCATTTTGCATAAAACCGGCCCAGTTCAAGGTAATGCCAAGGCTTTCCTGACAAAGAATTACAGCATTAATTCAGCAAAGTGAACTTATTGCTCCAACTCATTCTCCGAGATCCCCAGAGCATTCAGAGGAGAGGAATGAAAGTATTAAAATGGTAACATTCATGGACACAGAGGCACTTATTTCCATTGCCTCTTTCAAAAATCGTCCGGGTTTTTGGGGACACCCACATGTGCTTCGGTAGAAGAACAGGGATTGATCCCTCTCTGTCTTACCTGTGAATAGCATGTATTCATACAACGCGTTCCCTTCCCGGAGAGGGTGGATGTGTCCTGCCTGTGGCAGAGGTCTGTTGTGTGTAAGCACAAACAGAAACAAGGATAAACCCCAGACACATTGTGGGTAATCGTCGTGCACCACCTTTAATACGACTCTTCGCTGGCATCTTAAAGAAAGTCTTCCAATTGTGTCAAATGACTCCCATCAACTGGAGTTACTTGGTCTTTATAATAAAGACGCACCTCTGATCACGGCTGTCACGGCGTGTCATGATGCAATACAACTAAATGCAACTGACACACATAACACCATGACAGACACATAATGTCGTTACTTTCAGAAATGTCTTCAAAAGTTGCGTGTTGAGATGGCGTGTGCCGATTTTCTGCATTAAAGTGTGTTTTTTTTTCAGAATTTCTTTTTCCAATTCCCACCGAGCAAACACTTCAGTCTGTGCAGCGAGAGCTGCAGCACCTTGCGAGGCAAACGCTTTTAATGAAGCATGTTGCTGGAGGCACACTAGCTTGCTTGTGTGATATTACCATTTACCTGCTGTTTTGAATTTTATTTGAATTGGGATGAAAGATTAGGAAAAGGTGTGTGCTTTCAGACGTATCAAAACTCCACCTTTGTTCTTCCCTTTTTCTGCATCTTCCTCTTCTTCTTCCATATTTTAATTTCAGACATGCCCTAAGACTTGACACACTGTTTTATACTTCTGCTCGTGTCTGCCTGTTGGGATTTAACCCGCTTTGAGAGAGCAAGGGAAAAGGTCTACAGAATTTCCCCCAAGGATACGCATGCAGAGGACAAAGAGCATTAATCGGCCATGTGATGCCTCATGCATTGAGTCTTTGTTGATGTGACGAGCTCTTGTCAAATGTCTTCAATCTGAGGTAAACTGATGCACTACAAATTTTAGATAAGATTTTGTAGCTTTGTTAAAAAAAAATATATATATTAATGTCCGGAGTCAGCTACATTTAGTTTACATTTACCAAAAAAGTAATTTTGAATATGCATTATGTGTTGTGCTAAATCTGTATCGCATGCAAACAGAAGCTTCAGGTTGGAAATTTCTGAATTTTTTAAGATATTTGTAATGTAAATTTCAAAACCTGGCCCGGTCTTCGAAGGAAAGTGGCCTTCACCGCTTCGTACCAAAGGCCAAACGAGTAGGAAAAACTGTGCTGCTGAACATGTGCCAGCGACGCATGAGACTGCTTAGCCAAAGAAAAAAACAAGCAGAAGAAAGGAAACAAAAAATAAATAAATGATTAAGTATGATTGTTTTTGAGGAGTGATCCAGCAGTGTTTGATTTTTTTTTCTATTCCAAAAGTGCATAAGAATTATAAGCAAGGCAGGGTAAAGCAATACTGACCCAGACTGGATCATAAGAACCACATCCACAAAGTCTCACTCACTTTATTACATGATGAAATCATAACCTTAAAGCTACAGTACTGATTGTTTGTACAGTATGATATATCCTAACATCTACTGTCCCTATGAAGTGCACTCGTGGTGACACAATTACTTTTCTCTCTCTTTTAAATCTTCTTTACACCCCAAAAGCCCAAAGACTTCACTTACCTTATGAAATATGAGCGGACTCCAGATTTTTTTTATTTTTTTTATGGACATCCACGATTCGTTCGGGTTGAATTCAAATCTTCTAGCTATGATACTCCAGTACATTTGAAGTATCATAACATCATAGTTTCGTCTTCCTTCCCCTGCCACTGCTCAGCTCCATCCTCCTCATGTGCCTGTGCGTAGTTTCATGTTCACCTCTGATTGGACCATCTAGTTTATCTTTATACCATGACAGTCCCAGTAAGTACGGTATTAATACCTGCAAGAACCTGTACCGGTTCAAATGTGTTTCATGGCGTATGTGATGCATTTGCTGTGTCTTGGATATGGCTGCTGACTTACAAAGTACTCGAAGGAAACCTTTTGATGCCAAAGCAGGTATTATCTCGACAGTAGTAAGTTCCTTGTACTTTCTCTAGGGGGCTGTTATATTTTTGTTAAGTATATTTATATAGCTCAATGTAAAATAGAGTATGTGTTACAATCAGAAGGTGTTAGCACATTAATATTTAATGTTTCAGCAGGCAGTATTTAGGTTTATCTCTTGGCACGTGTGTGACATGATGTTCAGAACAGTTTTTCAGTGTGGAATGGTGTAGAAATGTGAATTATTGTCTTTACATACAAAAACACAGTAGGTGGTGTTTCTTTCTCCTCTGCCATCTTATTTATGCAGCCCAGAAGGAACAACCCAAACACTGGCTCTATTGCATCGCTTTGTTGCTTCTGCTCATCCACCCTCGCTTGGAGGCAGGTGTGGAGCTTTTACATACTTGAAATTTGCGCTGTAGGTTACTATACTAGGTGTTGCACGCTTGAAGTTGACTCTGAAGAACAAAAACAAAGAATTAAAGAAACTGCTGATGTCACACCCCCTAATTGGAAAATAACATAATTTCCTTATATTTACAGTTTTCTTTCTTTCTTTTTTTTTATCACTTTGGAATCATGGAGTGGATCTTCATGACGTTTTCAGCCTGCAGTGAAAAAAAACACAAGACATCAGAATTGATGTAATTACAGATTTAAAAAAAAAAAAAAAAAAAGTAGTATGACCTTGTTAAGTATACTGACAGTTAAAAAAAATATTTAATAAGCACGTGGAGCAAGTGGAATCTACCAGTAGACTCTTCTGGATATTCAGTGTGGCTGAACTGTCAGGGCCTGAGGCAACTGGGGTTATTCAGAAGTGTAACAGTCCAACATGATATTTGCAATCAACAGTCAACATAAAAAAATAAAAAAATTAAAAAAAAAATGAAGAAAAAATAAATTGGGCATTGGAGTGGTGGGTTGACAGCTGATATGAAGTGTTCATGTATAATCTGGTAAAACGACAAAATATTAACTCATGAAACATCGTTTAAAGTGTTGTGTAATATTAAGAGACTTGTTTCTTGTTTACTGATCATCCAGAATCAAAATCTCTTTTTAATGTTGCAGAAATTTGAAATTACATCCCGTTGCTGCCGCTGTCTCCTGAAGAGGATGGTGATGAAAGAAAAGGACAAAATGAACTTGTAAGTATCTAGATAATGCTTACCTGGTTTGATTTACCCATCTTCCTTTACAGAAATGATTGCATATCCCATAGGACACAACAATGACTCTTTTAGACCTCTAAACATCCTCATAGCAGCTGGTTTTAGGTGGTGAAGAGAGACCTTCCACCCCACTCCACTCCACTCTTCTGCAGTGTGTTTCTCATTGAAAACAACTACTACAGTTGTTTCCTTCTTCAGAGGTTCTGTACATGCAACATGATGTGAAATGGAGAAAAAGACGGGGGAACTGGATTGTTCTACTCTGATCTGGATCTGTGATGTAACGGTTCCACACAAATCTGAACAGCTCACTGAATGACATGTTTTCAGGCAGAGGCTGTCCAAGACAAAATAACGTGCTTGCCTTAATCTGGAGATTTTGAACCAGCAGTAACTTCAGACAGCAAAATATATTCTGTCAAGAACAGAAAAGGTGTTTTGTTTTTTCCCCTCTCATGCTCTTAAAACTATGTCCCTGCTGTTAACAAGAGGAATTAAACCATATAAGATGTTTGTTACAAGAGCATTTCCGCATCAAGACAAAAACCTCTTAAAAATGCTATTTAGTTAAAGTTACAAATCAAAATTTTTCCATTAATGTTAAAGCAGCCAATTTATTGGTTGACTTGGTGAAAAGTCATTAGCAGAAAACTTTACAAAGACATATTTATGATACTGTCAAAGATTTAGTGTTGTTCAGTTTCTGCATGAAAGTGTAAAGTAACTTCAGCAGGTATTTGTTGATAGTAGGAACAAGTAGACGGCAAGAGTTAGATGACGTTCCCTAAAAGTACTTAAATATTCCTGTGAATTAAAAATGGTAGTAGCATTTTAGCATTAAAAAAGTTGCAGTTCCTCTCATTACCACTAAATGTCTGATCATTAATAGCAGCATACAAAAATGAAGGAAAACATTCTGTGGCTAAAAAAAACTGCTTGTTTTTTTTTTTTTTAATTGAGAATATTTAATTTTTATTGTTTAAAAAAATTATTGTTTCTTTTTTAATGTTGCAACTATCAAACTGGTATATTTTAAGCACATATAAGCAATAAATCGTATGCACTGATATTGATATTCTTCTTTGAGGCTTGATTGTCCAGTCTACAATGTCGAGGTGAATTTAAGGCTTGTGAGTTGTAAAGTTGAAATATAAGGACATCCTAAAAGACCTTCTCAAGGACTCCCATTTACAGGTATAACGGGGGAAAAAAGCTGTTTTGAATTTAGGTATTAAAAAGAACTGTGTGTGAGACCTTAATGAGATAGGAAAAAAATGCACAAGGTCATCTTTCGTGAGAGCAGAATTTTCACTCCTTTGGGGCAGAAAAGACAGAACTTTTTGTTTTACCAAACTGCCCATCATATGAGTATAATTACCACCAGAATTCATACAGTGTTCGGAGACTCCTGAAGGCAAGCGGTCCCACTCAAATTAGCGGCTCTGATAAATCACCATTAATTAGCTAATAAAAGCCAGCAGGTGGTTCGGAGCCCAAAGACATCGCCTGGTTGTCTGAATTATGTATATTACAGGAGTGCACTGATAAAGTAAATGAGTAAGGGGAACAACAGATAGGAATTCCGGGGGGCTTCTGTGTGGGTAAAAGGCACCAATCAAACCTCCCACAATTCCGCAATCCCACCCAAAGGAATACAAGTGGCTCTGACCCCAGCTCAAATCACATAACGCGCAAGGCTCTAGTGGAAGGCATATTTGTTCATGGATTATGCACACAGCATACAAAGTTTGCCTTAGCCATCCCCTGCGTGAGGAGCTTGACAAGATGTTATACTTTTATTACAGAAACATAAGGCAATTATTAGAAGAAAAAGCTAGATTTGATAGATTGAGGCACTGTGACCTCTCTACACTGAGCTGAGAAAGGCGGTATGCATCCTTCTTCATCCGCACATCATTATACATAAATATATCAGGGAATCAGCAAAATACTTCAAAAATCTTGACATTACAAGCACTGTAATAAAGATAAAATCCTTATCAAATTTGTATAAACACTTCCAATATATCTAATTATATTGAATTGTCATATCACTCGTTTATTTAAAATAAAGTGAATAAGAAACCATCATAGGCAGTCGTTTTCAAAGTCCTTGTAAAGGGTAAACACGAAGTCGCAAAAATGTATAACTGTTTTACACACAAAGCTCAAGTATTCAATTCACTTGAATATTCACGTGTACTGATTTCTTAAGAACCACCCTTTAAAAAGAAAAAAATCAACTTGAAATGTTTGGTCTGATACAACGGTGACAACTACCCAGCTGTCATGTCATGTGATTTCAGGAGAACACAGGGAAGAAGCATTATTATTCTGAACTTAAATGACAGTAACGACACAGAGAAGTTGTTGTAGTAAACGTGCTGGTCTGATTCCTCTGACTGATATATCGTTTTGTATAATATAATAATGAAAAGTTAAAGTGAGTATGAGTTATTAGATTATTTCAACATTTAAGCGCATAAAAGAAGTTTAAAAAGGAAAAAAATCACAGTTTAGTTTGGCTGTTAATTAATAAATTTAACATCTCACATGTGGACACTTACTTGACAGCCTTAAGACTTTATAAAGGAGGAGCTTCTTTTTTTTTTTTTTTAATGTTTTGTTTTGATTGCTGAAATGAAAATGACACCAGGAATACTCTTTGTTAGACTTCTTACAATAACTATGCTGTTCATTCCAGAAAGTATATCAGGTAAAATACACATCACTTAACATTCAGTGCGTGTCATGCAAGACTTTTCAGTATTTAGCAGCCTCGTCTTATCTTGTAGGAGTTCTTAATGTCCCTGGCGCATTTGTCGAGGTTTCCAAATGAAAACGGTACAGCTGAAGGGCGAATGCCTGCTGATACATGCTTTTTGTGGCACCCCTGGTCAAAGTGAGGCCCCAATCCCGACACCCCCCCATCCCACCACCTCGACGCTGCTGGAAAAATAACGGAATCTCCAAATGTCAGAGAAAATGCCGGAGGTTTTGCAAATATATGTAAATGGTACACTTCCAAAATATCTGAAACAGTTATATTTAACAATTTGATGTGGTTACAGCTCTTGCAAAGAACTGTCACTTTGACAATAAGTAAACAGAGAGGTCAAAAAGAAATGGATTATGGAAATATTTCCTTTTGCAACTAACAGGAGTTGAAGTAATGAAAGGACTGAAGTGAAGTGCAAGTACCTCAAAGTTCCTCTCAGAAACAATACTTGAGTAAGTATATATTCCACTACTGCACATACATTAAAATTGTAAAGCACAAAACGCTCTAAATCAACTAACGTTGGCAAAAAGTACATCTGACATGCACATGACTTCTTCATAAAAATGCCCCTCATTTCATCTCTTCTCATTGAAGGAGTCACAACAGCAGATTGTCATGTTAATTTGCCACATCGGACACCGAACCTGACACAACCTTCCCCTTTTATCTGGGCCTGGGACCTGAAGTACGAGTGGCTGGGGCAGTAGGGGAAATCTATGGTTCACTGTTCTACCCAGGGTCCCTTTGGCACGTGAAGGGGTCGAGGATCATCCTTCAGAAGGCAGCCAACTCTACACACGACTCCACAATCGTTCTTAATAAAGAATATGCACATTTGTCTCTCTTTTTTTTGAGGATTTCCACCCTTTACACGTTGTCTTCTTCTTCACACTTGTCTTCATTGTTTGTATGGTCGTGCCACTTACCTTTTGAGCTCAAGCTTCCACTTCTAATAACCCCATGTGAAACATCATAGGGATGAATAGTGGTTAATGAAGGTTAAATTAACATGTGACAGCATTTTGGATAACTGGTTCACTGCAGGATCCTGCTCAGTCGCTGATGCGTTTCATGTTAACATGAATGAGTACATTACATTAAGATAAACTTTTTTTTCTTTTTCTATAATAATTTATATATATATATATATATATATATATATATATATATATATATATATATATATATATATATATATATATATATATATATATATATATATATATATAATTAATGTCACAACCAAGTTTCCCTGTCAGCAAACACACTGAAAAATCTAGTTTGCTTCTTTCCTCCTTGGGTAAATGAGCTCTTTTCTCTGGGTTAGATGTCCTGAGGCAGTCACTTGGCAGAGGGTGAAAGAAATGGCATAAAGGCATCCACACAAGTGGGACATGGGAGCAGATGGGACACTGATTGCAGTGTTGTTTACAGCTGTTGAGGTCCTTCCACACTGCTATATAGAGGTCAGAAACTATGCCTGCCTGCCACATTTTGCAACACTGCCACTGAGATGCACAGGCATCTCAAAGTCAATATCAGCAACGCACAAGAAACATACCATTGGAGGATGTGTCTGTGCTTTTCAGCAACGTGACCAATTTTGGGCGAATATTTCTGTCAGCTGAGATCAAATTTAGTTTTTTTCTGAAAGGGTTCTTGTGGAAAAAAAAAATAAAGAATGCAAACTGCACATGCTCACATTTTGAGTGCTTTCTTAAATTAAGGGGAAATAAAAAGGACAGCAGAGAGCGGGAAAGAGAGAGAACAACTGGAAGGAAAGCCATCCAACACAAAGGTCTTTGATGATCGTTAACATTTCTTTATGTTCGCATTGAATCACTTTATATGGTTTTAGGAGGAACGTTGCCCATTCAGGAACATTCCATCAGGGTCCTGACTACAGTCTGTATCTCAAGCAATAATAGCCCAAAGCGGCAGGTGAAATATATGCAAAGTAATCAACCTTTTGCAAAGGCACCTCAGAAGCACACATTTCAACAGCACTGTGTAATCTAATATAGTGGGTGGCATCAACTTGCTTTACTGAGACATTAATTTCAGTAAAGAATTTTCATGGCAAAATGGGAACTATAAAAATGCTGCACGTCCCGTATTTTCAATGAAAGAATAAAAAAAAACAAAAAACATTCTAAACTTGTTTGAGTAAAAAACAGGAATGTGCTGAGCATCTCTTGATTTGGACATGTGAAGATTGTTTTTTGTTTGGTGTTATGTAGCGTGTTAAATTGGAGTAAAAAAAACAAAAAACAACTCCTAATTGCTGGACGGAAAACTCTGTCAGTGTATACTTGAGGTCTCTGCAGATGGAGCGTGGTGTTATGGTAGTAATCCTAAGATGGGAATGTCTGGCTCAAAGTTTTTCTGATGGCTCATTTACAGCACCATTGACAGCCAACAGTCAATAACTGCATAGCTGGCTGCCCAGACTGTTACAATTACCACAATATTTTCACACATGTGCTCATCTTGAAATAATTGAGTAATTATTTTAAATATGCCAGTGGTTTGGTCTCCATCCATCCATCATCTATACCCATATTGGACAAAGTTGGAGTTAACGTGTTACGTTCAAATGTGCCTCTTGCCAAGTGTTCAGAATCGTGCTGCTGGGTGACTTCACCAGCTGAAGACCGAGAGAAGAGCAAGTGAAAAGATTAAACAAGATGTGAAGCAAGTATAGTAAAGATTTTCAATAGAACAATGTGATCTAATGTGTATTCAACATAAACCCAACTCCATGTGTGATCATGAGGATGATTTTCTTCCGTCGCACCACTTTTTACATTGTCTACATTTCCAAATGAAATACCTTTGTGTAACTTTTATTTTTCTTAACTCACAGCGACTCTGTATTGCTCAAAGCAATTAATTTTGTATTTAAATATATTACACATGATTTCAAACACAGCAGCCACTGCATGAAGCTTGATGTACTTATTTTCATTGATTTAAAACATTTTTTTTTATTAGTTTTGAAACCAAGAAAAAGGACAGGATTTATTTTAATACATAGCTATTCTACACCTAAATAATAACAACAATAATAATAAAGTGTCAGCATTTATCTTACTTTAAAGGTTAAGTAGGATATTTTCTTCTGATTTTCTTTTCTTTTTTGTTTTGTTTTGTTTGTCTTTTGTTTTGCTGTTTCACCTGCAATTCTTGTTACACACCAATAGAAAACAATTAAAGAAAAGCTTGTGTTGATTGGTTATTTTTTTTTACCCGTGGAAGCCACAAGGCTTTAAAAGACGAAGCCCCATCAGTGCGTTTGACCCAAGCAAAGTCACTGGACTGTTGGTTTGAACGGACATTGACTGCTCGTGTGGTTTAGAGGTGGGATTTCGGAGGCAGGTCTGAAGGATATTGTTGTACTTTTTAATTGTTCATTTTAAAATCTCATTCATTCTAACTGCCTTTTCCCAACATCTCCGAACTGACCTTCTAGCTGAATGAAATTACAAATATCAATGTGCAAAAAGTGATATCAGATTCATTACTTCTTTCATTACAAATAAAATTTGCAAAACTTATAAATAATCCTTTTCTCTCTTTTTTTTGGTTGTCAATCCTTTGCACTTGACAAGAACTTGCTTTTAAACTATTTAATTTCTTACAATAAGAACAACAGTTTTCTAATGCTGTTCAATACCACAGTGAAAATCTCAGTCTGTGCAGAAATACAAATATTTAATGATCAATGTGGCCATCATTTCCTATCGCAATGCAACGATTTTAATATCGCTTCTGCAAAGGTTTGATTATAGACATCAAGCTTTATATTAACACATTGTTTCATTATTGTATCCTGCACAGTGTGGATGCAAGGCTTCAGACAGGTTTACTCTCGACATTTTGTGGCTCTGTTTTTGGGGGCCTGAGATTGTTTGTGTGTGTGTGTGTGTGTGTGTGTGTGTGTGTGTGTGTGTGTGTGTGTGTGTGTGTGTGTGTGTGTGTGTGTGTGTGTGTGTGTGTGTGTGCTTGCTGTGCTGTGCTGTGGGATGCATAGCCATCGAAGCCATAATTTAGTCCATTATGTCCTCTGGTTTGCAGTCGTAGCCTGAGGCCTCTGGCACTGAATGTTGTGTCATTTGCTACCAACTGGGTTTTTGATGAGTGTGTGACCTAGACGCCTCATCCCTCACCACTGTCTCATTCTCTTTATTTACATCTGTCTTTAGCATTCTAATTACTCTCTTTATTGCTTTAGCCTGGAGGAATCTGTTATAGTGCAGAAAGGGGGACTAAGGACACTGGAGTTTAAACCAATAATAAAGCAGCATAACTCCCATTACCCATAGGCAAAGATTAGGCCTGTGAGGCTCTTATTTTATGGGATGTGGGCAAGAAAACTGTAGACACACTTCTCATTTTAGGATGCATCTGCAAAGGTCTGTTTGTTTTTCTGGGGTGTGAATTTCAGAGCCCCTTTGTTTTCGCTTCGAAGTCTTACACAGTCAACTGATTCTCACGTATTCTGATAATTGTCCGTTTTCTACATTTTGCAGCTCCCGTAGGTAAACGTGGGCACAAACAAGCAGAATGCAAGTTCTCTATATGCTCATTTTCTCAAAGGAAAAAAAAAGAAAAACACAAAACTTTTAAATGTCCTGTCCCTTCCCACCAAATCGTGTAAAATAGCATCAGGAGCAGGCACTGCAGTCTTTAATGAGCTCTCAACTTTAAAGACTTGAAGGATATTAACAAGCTGCTTGACAAATGGTGCTTAGAAGCACATTAAAGACGCAGCTAATGGTGCGCATAATGACGGCTAATTTTCGATCAGATATAAATTAGAGCCCCCAACAGTTATTTGCCTTAAGGACTTTATGTAAATGATTCTGTTCTGTATAAACTGAAAACTGAGACGGAGTGAGTGAGTGACTGAGTGAGGGAGGAATAGAGAGAGAGAAAGGGGGAAGAGAGAGAAGGAGAGGGAGAGTCTAACCCTCCTTGTGGGTATGATTAATAGATTTGCAACAGCACACGGCTGTCAAAGCCCAGTGAACACACATCCAGTAGACAGCTCTAGCACCTTCTCATTAAGGTCCAATCTCTACGAAGTCCACGACCCTTCAGAGCACCAAAACAAGCATCACAGGGAGAGGGTCCAACCCTCAGAGGTGGCACAAAGGGTGGATCAGCTGGTAGGAAGAACACGAAGGAAGGACTAACTGCTCACAAATATACGCCGTCAAGTGTTTTATCAGGCTTCACTTCACACTAGGTCACCATATGTAACTGACTGAATTAAATGATGAGCACTTATTTAGCAGCTTATGTGTCCATGAACATTACAACAAGCGCATCGACAGAGATGTGCTGTACTGAAGTCAAAAAGCTGTGTTTTCACTCGCAGTGTCGTTATTGCTTGGGACAAGGCTTGGCATCTGCTCATACTGCACTTCACAAGATGATGAAGAGATGTGAAGTTGTCATCCATTTGCACATTTATAGAAGAAAAAAAAAGAATAAAAAGAATGAAGAACCTCAGTAGCACGTGGTCACATGTTAAATTCAGTACACATTTTTTGGTCAGAAAAATTGGTTTGTCATTATTAAGCAGTTGGGAGGAAGTTAAAAGAAAAAGATGATCCACTTTAACACCCCTGATACTGATAATAAATTTGTATTTATACATGTTGAGACCATGAAACTTTAGCATATTTCTATTGTAATGCCAGAACGTCATAGTGTGTAATAGTGATAATGGGTCCAGTGTATTTTTCACACACTGAAAAAAATGGGTGTGTTAGAGTTGGGATTTTTTTCATTTTTTTAAATAACAGCCTTTAATTTCTGGGTGAAAAATATAATGACAAGAATTGTAAAAATACATATTTTTATAGTGTTTTTTTAAATATAACAAACACAATTAAAAAATGTTCTTGTAGTTTCTTTATAAACAGAATTCCACCTCAGGTAGATTTATATTAAAGTTTCTACACATTTTTAGTTTTCAGAGCATACTTTTACAGTAAATCCACAGAGGAGCCTAAATTAGTCTTACTTTCACAATTTCTAAAAAACTAAATTCATCAAACTGAACCTCATATGGCAGTGTGGCCTCTTTCATACGTGGAAACCTTTTCCAGACTGGATGTTGAATAATCATTTACTATTATATATGTTGATAAATCCTGCTGCTGTCCAAGTTTCTGATTTTAGTCAACACAAATTATTTGACCTTTAACGTATCAAACACGTGGCAAATTGAAGATATCAGGGATTCAATGGTCAAAACAAATGGTTTTAAATATCAATTTAAATGCATTTGTTTAAGTGGATTTAAGTTAAAAAGAAAATCAAATAATTGCAATATGGACAATAAAGAATGTCATAAACCAAGATTTGTAAAAAAATTAGTTAAAAAAAATTAACAAAACCAAAATAAAAAGTACTCTTTGTTTAGCATCCAAATAATATTTTCTTATGTCAACTACACTTCTATTTGTAAAAGAGAGCGTATGCATAATTTATAGTAATTTGTCAGTATAAAAACTTTTTAAATTTTTACTTTTACTGATATGCCTTATTGAAGAAATGCTTGAGAGAAAATCTCACCTTTTATTCCTTTCCATTTGTCAGAAACTATGAATGACTTAAAATGAAGTTATCTGCTTAAAAAGGATCTACTCATAAATTTTTAATCCAGAACGAACTCTTATCTACGCATGTCTGGACAGCTCGTGCTCAGTTCTGTTTAGATTTCAAAATAAAGCTCAGTCAGTGAGGGCCGTTTCCACCAGTAATCCAGTATTTGAGAGCTAAAGCTGTAAATAGATTCTGGACCATCTGTGTCAGACAAATAAAGTGTCTGACGTGTTTGTTTGTTTTTATGTTCCTGAAAACAAACATCTTATCTAATGACTCAAGATCATTTTTTTTAGAAGACGCTGCAAATCAAGAGACTCTGATCGTGAAAATTCCAAACGTTTATTTTTCCACTCCAATGTCCAACTTTAATCAACTGATTTCATTCTGTACTCATAAACGTGAGAAACAACAATAGAAATTTCAACTATAGCCAAATATAGAAAAATAACAAACAAACAAACAAACAAAAAAACCACAACAACAACGAATATTTAAAACGTCTTATTTTAAACTTTGATAAGAGTGGTCTGCACACAGTGACTCATCTGGTGACAGATCTTGTTTACTAGCACGCCTGTATCTCGTGAGAGGTTGCGCGTGCCATTATGTTAGAGAAGAATCCAGAGAGAAATAGAGCTGTTTCACTGGCAGGCACACTGTGGCTTTCCCTCCCTTGCATGCCATCCTAGATCAAAAAGTATCCCACAAACCTCCTTCTAGCCATCCAGAGCTGCTCCATCGATTAGATTCCGCAAAACACTCAACAAACTAATGACTATTGATGGCTGATTAATATTGCATCAACAACAACTGATTGGCGACAATATCAAATGGCGATTGCCGCTTCACATTCAAGCAGCCATCTGACGGGTTTTTACACAGCGAAAGAGCCAACAGATGACAAATAAAGGGTTATGGGCCTGCAGTGTGCAGCGCGTTCAATTTATGGCTTGCAGTTCGTCTAATTCGAGAGCAGCCGCCTCTTTGAAGGCAGACACTTGGCGTAAATGTACAGTTAAAATATTCTACTCTCAGGTCCCCGGGCGGAGCTCCGACAGTCCCTGACTTCATTAAATTTTCATCAGTATCCCTGTGAAAGGGGGGAGAATGTTCAGGGGGGAAAGAGAAAAATAAAACAGAGGGCGTAATTATAACAAAAGGAAACAGCGCTGCCCTTTTCGTTTTGTAGCAAAGCTCCCACAGTGTCTGTCTGTACGCACGCTTCGATGTATGGAGCCCATACTGCACGATCTGAGCAGATGTGTGTGTGTCTTTGGCCCACATCGTTTTTGTGCATCTAAAAACGAGCTTCGATTTCGGTTCTTCGCCGTCTGTCTGTGTGTGTGTTTATTTATTCGACGCTGGCGTGACATTGATTCGCTATCAAAGGATCCAAATCGATTTTCTCCCAATATGTGAGAGCATAAGTGGGCAACAGGAGCCTGTTTGAGAATCCGCCTGCCTCTCTGTCTCTATCTTCCCTTGCAGAGCTCCAGCGTGTCAACCAATAGCGAGGCTCGCTGAATAAAGTTAATTTCAATTCCCGATGAGACACTCACTCGGCAGCCCTCCCTGACCAGCGGTAATTAACACGGATAGCTAATGATTGCTTTACTCGGTCTTCATAATTATCTGCTTTTCATAATTCGATGTGTAATTTAATAATTCGCTCTTATTAACGTATTAAGTGAATGGCTCGTTCAGGGGGAAATTAGGAGCACTCACCAGGAGCATCTTTTAATTGATTAACCATCATTGCTGTCTCATTAATAAGGCTCGTTTTGATACCCTTAATTTGTCACGAGGATGGCGGTTGTTTGGCCTGTGGCCGAGTGGTGTGAAGGTGTCTTTGCGACAGGACCATTTCACTGAGATGAGAGAATCCTGGAGATGGGATTGCGTTACATTTTAGCTAATGGAGATATTAGTAGAGCATATAATATTAACTTGGTACAGGCCGTGACATTACCGGACAATCCTGAATGAGTAGTATGGTTATACAAAATATAAAAACTCTTGGCATGCATTTTAAGGGTAAAACACCACAGCTGATTTAAATAAAATGCCAAAACATTGAATTCGCTCCGATTGGCTTGATTTAAATTTACCAGCCAAAGAAGCAGTGAATAAATAAAACAACTTCATATATTGTAAAGTTAAGAAGAAGGCTTTCAGAAATGTTATCTGGTATCTGTCCATAGTATTGAACCGCATGCTCACTTTTTCAGCACCATGGACAGATATCTGAGAGCCAGTCAAGTCAGTCAGTCCGAAGCCCAAAAAAAAACAAAAAAAAACAGCAGGTCTGCTTTGGACATAACATTCAAACATACCCCCACCCCCCCCCCCCTATTTTCTTCTTTTCTTTTTTCTTATTTTCACCTTTCAATTTTCGAACCAAAGGCTTAGCTTCAAAGCCCGTGTGCCCGCAACGAGGCATGTTTGAGTGTGTATTTAAATAGAGACGGGCACGTTGGCAGGCGAGCTGTTTTTCTGGCGGGCTGACATCTGGCAAGTCTGCACTCCAGGGACCCATCTAGCTCTCCATAGACACCCTGATTAGACTCTAATAGAATATTAGCATTTGCTCTCAGGTAAGGCAACAGCGAAGCTCCATAAGCTGGCAGTCACTAGAGGAGCCACGTGTGTCTAACACTGACGGAGCAGAGAAAATGTGACTTCTATAGGGCCTGCATATGACGAGGCCTTGAAACCAAAATACGGAGGTTAAAAGAAAAAAACATTTCTAATTACATTTCACATTTACGTGCTTTATATCGCCCACAATGTGAGAGAAAAGTGTGTAACGGCGAAGGTGAGGTTATTGGTAGTGTCTTGTTCGTGAAAAATTACGAAAATGAAATGTTTGTCTTCAAATGAGCTGAAAGAATCCACATGCTGTTTTTAAAAAGCTGCCTAGCTCACAGCTAAACCGTTTCCCTCCTCCTCATCAATAAATAAACAGATGAATAAATACAAGAATATTAACAAGTCTGGATCAGCCACATTTCTCAGTGCAGTCATGGAAAACGTCCGATTAAATGTCAAAGTTTGTTCTTTAATGAAACACATATTGCAGTTCAATAATTAAATAAAGTAAAATTACATGAATGTAATAAATTAATAGAGTTATTTAATCAGGGAACCAAAAGCAACATACATTACAGAAATAATTTACCTCAGCTAAACAGCAATACAGCAAAAACCTGTACGAATATATTTATGTGCATCGACTGATTCCAATGAAATATTTACATTGTACACGTTTGCTTCCACGAAGCTGTTTCTTTTCTCTTCAAGAAAAAAACATTACTTAAACAAGGTGATTTAACAAGCAAGGACTTCATAATGATGCGCCTATATTTATACAAATAAATAGCAGAAAAACATACATAAAATAATTTAAAAAGAGAATACTATCTCATATATATCTCGATTGTACCATCTCAAACGTTAGAAAGTGTAGAATTTGTGACTGTGGATTTCACAGTCGTTTCCCTTTAAATCAGAACAACATGCTGAACCTGCTGTCAGAATTTGATTTTCTCAAGCAAAACGAGGAGAGGGGGGAATCCCAATAAATATATAATGAAGTAAACATGACCTCACTCAATAAATAGTTCATAAGACACCGGCCCACGCTGTATTATAAACTTATTTTAACCGGTGGAAAATCGTGTTTTTTCTCGGCAATAATCTGTAAAATCCTCACAAGCGAGTCACTATTTTGATCATTCGGCACACTGAGGCCTAATAACAACCCCACCTATAAATCTAAACCCAGGATATCTTGAAAATAGATCCCTGGCTTGGATCACAAATGGTAACAAAATAAGCAGAATTAATTACACATTTAGACACATAATGAAGTGTGTGAAGTAAATCGTTAATTTACAGGTTATTTGGCAGTAATCTAATATTAGCTCTCAAGATCAACTTGCATGTTGTCCTTTCAGTCCACCCCCCACCCCCCCTTCCCTGGACCCTGAATAAATGTCAGACTTCATTGTCATGACCTCGGGGGGAAAATATAGCTTATCCTATAAGCCAGAAACAACAATAGTCAACAACCAAGTGCTTTGAAGGAAATTGCCTCGCTCCCTGCTAATGAAAATTGTATATCTTCAGCGGGAATGTAACGCAAACTGTAACCATTTAAATTAATTATAAATAAAAATCAAAGAGTTCTGCAAGTCAGTTTGAGTTGGCATTAAAAAGGTGAGGCGTAGTAAATGTGGAAACAGTGGTCTTACTTGCTCTTGCCTGACTCCGTATGTCCAACTCAGCGAGTAAAAGACGAGACTTGGTGTTTTCGAGTTTTTCAGTCATTGCTCATTTTTAGGAATTTTTCGAAGTTCAAAGCACAAAGTCACTGATGATTGAAAAAAGGTGTGTGACATAGGAAATATGATACAAATCTTCTCTAAACAGTTCCAAGTCTTTGTCGATGGTGGTGGTTTAAAGCGTTTTTTGTTGTTGTTGTTTTTTTTTTTTGTTTGTTTGTTTTGTTTTTAGACGCATGCGGAGTACTTCATTCGTTTCTGTTTCTGTCGCTGGTTGCAAAACCAGACCCGCACCACGTTCTTTTTCAGGTCCAGCTTCTCCGCGATTGCTGCGATTTTCTCCGAGGAGGGACGCGGCTGAATGGCGAAATAGGCCTCCAGCGATCGCTTCTCCGGCGCAGCTATCGACGTGCGCTTCCTCTTTTTCTCCGCGCCGTTGAACAACTCGGGCTTATTAAGTTTCTCCCTGTGTGATTTCTCGGCTTCTTCCAGCCACGCTTGCAGGATGGGTTTCAAAGCAATCATGTTGTTGTGAGAGAGCGTGAGGGACTCGAATCGGCAGATGGTGCTTTGGCTGAGGGAGCCCACCCCGGGAATCTTGAGACTGGCTAAAGCTGACCCTACATCCGCCTGGGTAACCCCGAGTTTGATCCGTCTCTGCTTAAACCTCTCCGCGAAGGCTTCTAAGTCCCTTGGATCGGCGTCCACGTCGTTCATACCCATGTGCGGCGGTAGCCCGTGGGCATGAGCCATGTTGATGGCTGCCTGGTGCATGTGGTTCATGCCCGCCATGTGGGCAGGGTGCGCAGGCGTGGAAACCACCGAGCCGTCTGGCCCTGCCATGGCTCCCAGCGCCAGTCCCGGGGTGATGTGGTCCAGCAGGTCCCCCTCCAGAGCCTGGTGAGGTTGGTGATGGTGGTGGTGGTGATGGTGGTGGTGGTGGCCAGCCAGAGCGGACGGATGAGTGATAGGCACCGAGGAGGAGGAGGAGGAAGACGACGTGCAGGGGAGAGTGTTCATGGTGTGGTAGGTCGCGTCCGGCTTGAAGGGACTGTGGTGTGGAGGGTGGTGGTGGCTCTTGGTCTGAGAGACTATATCCACCGCCGCTAGAGCTTCAGCTCGGGCCAACAAACTCTCATCCAAACCCCCGAATATATTGCTCTGCAATTGCAAATAGAATGCACACATAACTGTCAGCAGGGAATTCTCCCTCCACTCCTCGGTTTAAAACATTTCCAGAATGTGAAAAAAAGAAAACCTAAAAAAGGAGCACACAAAACAAGACACGTGCAACATCCCAGGTCATAAAAATTAATATGAAAGGCAAAGCGGAGTGAATACATAAGTTGAGCAGAGGAAAAAAAAATATGGAGGTGTTGGGTGATTTGCTGTGCAGACATGAAAAAAACATCAAGAAAAAAAAAGTGGGCTGTCAAAATGTGCCTTTAAGCTGTGATTATGCAGAATACGTACCGGTGGGGTTGGGAGACAGGCTCTGCGCATCGCCTCCGAGCTGCTGCTGCTGCTGCTGCCACTGCTGCTGATGATGGTGCTGCTGTGTCGGGAGGATGAGCAGGACGACGGCGCGTTGGAAGTCAGCGTGGAGGACGAGGAAGAGTGCAGCGATGAGTACTTGGGTTCGGGCAAGCTGGTGTGCGCCATAGCGAAAGGCTGCTTGCTGTTCAGAGACATCATCATCATATTTGCTGGCGTCCAAACCTCAGCAAGTTCCTTTTAATAAGTTAAGACTCCGCCTCCTCGGGTCGGGGAGTTGAAGCCCAATTGCTTCGCAGGAATCTCAAGTCGAGTAAAGTGTTAGCCGAAGACGGTGGTCCAACACTGAATCACATCTATTTATTATAAGTTGCGTTGGTACGGAGGTGTCTGGTCTCTTTTTGTTTTTGGCAAGTGAGGTATCAGAGACACCAAGGAGCCATGGAACCGAGCGCAGCCGATAGGCCTACCTCTTCCTTTGTGGACTTGTGGCGCGATTGTTCAAAAACACTTTCTATTTTTTTCTCCTTCAACTGCCGCCACCTTGAATTATGTAGTTCTTTTTTTTTGCCTCGGATATATATATATGTATATATATATACATATACACACATATATATATATATCCTATATATTTTTGTGGCAAAGCTCCTCACAGACGACGCCAGAAAAAGAAAAGGTTTTTCTCCGTCTCTTAGGATTTCCAAAATACGTCAAGTTAGTCGCCGCTTTCGTTGACCTGTTTGATTTTTGTCAAAAGTTTCCGTCTTGAAATGACCGTAAGTAGGAAGTAAAAGCTGTGACAGTCGCTGTACTGTACCTCTTCGACTACATTGAATGCTGCGGGGACCCGGACTGCCTCTGCTCTGAGGCGAAGGGCAGGCTCAGTCTCTCTCCGCCTCCCTCCCTCTCTCTCTCTCTCCCTCACTCACTCACACACTCCCTCTTTCTCTCTCTCTCTCTCCCTCGGTCTCACACACATACACACTCTTCTCAGCTGCACCTGAAAAAGCCTTCCATGATTTATTATTCTTCATTAGCCACACCACCACCACCACAGCCGCCGCCGCCGGGGACTCTGCGCATGGGCAGTCTGCAACAGGGCATTTATTTAAAATGACTCTACTTCATCACCAACACCTCGTTACCAGTAACATTTCTAATGAGGTGAATTCCGTCATACTGTACCTGAAATTATTTAATTTTTGAATATTGTAAGCAAAGCTCGAGTTACATTGCAAATGGGTCTCAGAGGGAGAAGCGGGAGTGAACTACCACCATGGACAGCTCCACTTTTTATTACTTCGTAAAGTAAAATATGTTTTTGCCGTGCTTTATGAGTACACGTTAAGTAATATCATAAAATAATAACAATAATATTATTTTATGCGATTTACATATTAAATAAAATATTCAAATATATATGTTAACATCGAAATGTTGCTGCTTGTATTTTCTAAAATTATTTGTCTGACCATTTTACAATGGGAGAAAAGAGAAAATACTACAGATCTCAGAAGGACTTTTTAACATCTATGTGGCTTTGCATGCAGATACTGTGCTAATGCATAACGTTAAAAGTGGATTTTAAAAAAAGATCACTGCTTAATTGCAAATCTATATTCTTGTCATAGCAGGACATTATCTAATCTCTTCGCTGATTAAGCCACATTATCAGTAACATTATTACAACATTTAATCACGTTGTAATTAACAAGGGGTGTCTAAATCGTTTAATATGATCTGCAGGGTGGTGTAATTGCTAAGATGGAGGTAAGCTTAGGGAGTTTTGAAAGATTCAATAGAAAATGATGCCTTTTGGATTTCCTTTTTGTCTTTTTCTAATGTCTCTTTAAAAACACCCGTCTCTTTGCACACACATGCGACATTGTGAAACATCTTGTAAAATGAGTGAGGGTAAGATTCATGTTTTAGAATACATGTGATTTTATTCTTTATATCTTTAAACGTGATAATAATATACAATGTAAGACCCTTTGCATCAAATAAATTACTTTAAGGCGATGGTTAGGTGTAGTGTTTTATCCTAGCGTTGGTATGTGACTACACATTGAGTAAAACTGAACGCCGCGGTCAGACGCTATCTGGACGCATTCGGTGCTTAAAGACGTCTGGTCTCGCCTTTCTTTCTTTTTTTCTTATTTTATATACTTAACTATTTATTTTTCGTTGAATATATAGCCTACATTGAATGCGTCCTCACGGCTGCTATTACAAGCCTATTAGTGTTGCTGCACAGTGCCAGATAGCCATCCAGCTGCAGAAATCTGTTGTTCCCCCAGCGGGACAAACAGGCGCTGCTGGAACCTCCTCCAGACACTTCGGGAGACGGAGATCAGGCTCAAGAGACATCAAGGAGCGATCAGTGTCTGCTCGCATATACCGTCAGACTGATTTATGATGAAACTTTAAAGAAATCATTTATATTTCACCACCTCTAAATCGGTGTATGAAATTTTCATCCACAATGAACACACAAAAAAGTATATCTTAAGTCAAATAAATCAGCCCCGACTTCTCCCAAGCAATTGACTTTGAAGTACACTTTCCAGCACTTTTCGTGTGGTACCTGAAGGCATGTACTTCCTTTGCCAACAGCTTTCCCACGATTGAGGGAGGACACCCTCTCCGAGTGTTTAACAGAATTACCTTTGGAGGCTCTGTCATGGTAATGAGTGAGTAGTCACATTTCCTCATATTCCAGCTGGAGAGGGGAGGGAGTTGTTGTGCACTTTTTAATTAGACCCATAATGGGGTTTATTTTAAGTTAAAATACTATATACTAATCTTGGAAATTGCTACTAGATCTATTATGCAACTGTGATTTACCATAATCAAAACGGAAGCATTTAATTAACAGAAATAGTACAAATAGAATCCATAAAACAAACCAACAAACAAACAAAAAGAAAATAGAAACATCTAGTCTCTTTAAAAAAAATTGTCTTGTTTCATGATGTCACTTTAAAATCTTTTAGTTAGCTGTTTTTCCTGTTTTAAACTCTTCCATTTGATGTGCCCATGTTTTGGAACTTTTCAAACGCAATCACTAAATGGAGGGAATGCTGCTTTTATTGATTTTATTTAAAAAAGAAAGAAAGACAAAGAGGGGGGCTGTCTAAGTGCAGAAAAATTCACTCAGGCCTCTCATTAAAAAACACAATCCCGTCTGAACTGAGGAAGAAAGGAGCACATGAAGGGTCCCAACTACAGATAAACAAGCCTGCTCCATCTAAAAATAAAGCCAAAGTAAAACAGAGGGAGCTCATGCAGCAAGACTTGACATAACTCAGGTGACTTGTTTGCTTTTTTTCTTCCCTCCTCTCTCTCACTTACATGGAATCAAGGAGTGCTGCAGAGGTGTCTGTGTGCTTTACACAGAGACATACTCTCCTCGGGCTCCCTCAGGAGCTCTCCACGTTAACAATCCCAATTACGCCCAGACCACCAGAGACAGCTGTTTTTATTACAGAACTGCTCCTTTGTGCCGCCAACAAGGTATCTACCTTCTAGACACGCTCCTGCAACGCAGGGAACGCCAGCCTGAGAGGGAGAGAAGCGAGGAGTGAAGTGAATGAAGTGTCTTGGCTACTTGCAATGGGGAGGCCTTTATTCAGAGCTGCCCCCCCTTCCCCTCCCATCCCTTTGTGATCTCAAGGAGCCCTTTACATGTTGGACCAGAAGGTCAATGCTTGTTGGGAGAGGGCCTACAAAGAGATCAGAATCTCACTCAAGGCAACAGTAAATCACACAAAGATGTGAGGAGGGGGTGGGGAGTTCAGCCAACAGCAGTGCTTTATTTATTCATCTGCTTTACCTAGGAAATGTGACAGGCTCTATGAGGAACATTCTGATTTTAATGTGTTATGTAAACCCATGCAACAAAAGGTAAAATATTTACTAAATGTTACACAGTGTGCTGTGGATGTCAGACAGAGCAAGTGGCTAACCAACCGAGATACTGAAAACCGCACGTGAACAGTAAAATTGACAGAGAATGTTTTCTGTTTGATTTCTGCATGACGTCAAAAATCAACACTTTTCAAGACGTCTAATGGATTGTTTTTAATGGTGTGCTACAGAACCTCTAATTAATTTAGTCATATTCCTAAAATTAGAGGCATCAAGTAGTAAGGTAGTGTATTGTTTGCAAACAAGTCATTGAAGTGTAATATTGTATTTATAGGCAACATAGCAAACATTGGAAAAATGTCTGGAATATAATCAAACTTTACATAATCATGAGGCGACAGATAAAGAGGTGGACGCCGGGGTGACAGATGAATGTATAGGATGTCTTATTGTGATGCAACGAAGCATTAATGGATGTACATTTCTATCCAGCAGTAATTTGATCTCCTTTTGGAGATCGATATTGAGGTTAATTGTAGGGAAGTGCTGTACTCTGTCTCTTAAAAAATAACCTTAAACTTGCAGTTTCATGACAACGTGGTTGTCACATGATCAGTGTTAGGAACAACTTTTGGCTCTGGCCGCGTCCACCTGACAAAGCAAATACACCTGCCCCTTCATTTAGCGCCGTTTCAGTCTTCAACAATTCTCAGAGAAATTGTGGACTGAACCTAAAAATAAGAGCATTGAACCAGGACAGTGTAACTGATGGGCTTTAAAAACCAAAACAATGAGCTGAATGACCCCAAATGGTTTAAAAAGAACCAAAATCAACTCCATATTCGGGTGATAACACCTGAAATGTACATCTTCTTCTTTGATTTTTGCACATAGTCATTATTGCTGCAGTGATATTGGAAAGAGCAGCTTTAACTAAGGCTTTCATATTGATGAATATTTAGAATTCAGTTTGATCGATGTCAGTTAGGCCTTTATATTGACCCCTCACAAGCTATTTTGCATGTTGTTTTTTTTTTCTATCTTGCTGGTTTGTGTGAAAAGTATAGAAACAGAAATGAGTAGCATTGTAGTTGGATCTTAAAGCTGGGAGAGGCAGTCACAGAGTTAAGTTTATGTTGTGTGAGACGGCGAGTCGCCACTGCAGGGCACAGCATGCGAACTCAGGTGGCAACTCATGCAGCTACACCTCCTTTCTGGACAGAAAGCTGATCAATACTAACATTGGGTTTTTGTCTTTGGTGAGAAAGAGTAAAATCTATACTGATTCCTGGGTCATATGACAAGAATCTATTGCACCCAGTTGGCAGTAATGTAAATGTGACAATAGGGTAGACATTCATTTTGCCAGTCTTCAGGTGGTGCCGCTTTGCAGCTAAGCTGTAATAATGATGACAAAGGTTTGTCAGTACTCCAGCCCATCAGTATACTTTTATGTTAGTGGCTGTGGTTCAGGAGGTAGAATAGTCAGCTTTTAGTTGGAAAATTGCTGGTTTACTCACACACATATTTCCAAGTGTGATATAATAAACCACTGTATGCCAAATCCCCTGCAAAATGTTCTTTTTTTGGAGTCACTTTGAATAAAATAAATATAAGGTTACTCACACTCTTTTTTTTTTTTTATTGCTACTTTTCAGATTTCCATCTCGCAGTTTTTTTTTTGGCGAAACTCAACTAAAGCGAGACAGGTGTTAATAAGGGCAGGCCCAAAAGAAAGGTGTTTGTCACAAAATAGTGCTCTCATCTAGACGTCCAACCTTAGTTGATTATGTAGCTCCTCATATATGCACTTTAACCAACGATGGGACATAAAATAATGGAAGAAAAACACCATGAAAAAAATAGAATCAATTACTTTCCATGTTTTACTGTCACTTCTCTTCACTTTTTGTTGTTGTTTTCATGACTGACCTCCTAATAGCTTTAAATATTCATTTTAAATATGTCCCAAGCCAAGTTTAACCTGTATGATTGCAGCTTTTGATAGGTGGGGCCCTTGGGGCCCGCCAGTATTTCATGTAGGAAAGACGGGACTCCAGCTAGATTTGTCTGAACGGCAGAAAAATGTGTAGACATTTTACATTTCTGGAAACAAAAAGTATGTACAAGATTTATACGCCTTATGTACCTATTTATGTAACTATTTTAATATTCTCTCTATATATTTCTTCTTTTTTTTTTTGTTGAAAGAAGCATCCAACAAAGATTCTTTATTCCCAAGCAGACAGGAGCATTAAGATACTCAGAGTTACTTAAATGAAACAATAATTGTGTGAGACAGAAAAACAAACATGAAATAGCAAAGGAAAATAAAGTTTGTACTACGATTTCCAGAAAGGTAAAATGACAATCAATCAACAAACACATTTTCTGCCGTTGGGACGTTTTGTCCGCTGTAGAACAGTTTTCACACGGCATGATGGTAAATTTTTATTGAACCCATAACCATGTATTTTTAAATCAGGCAAAAAGGGGATTGAACTTCTTTTGTGTGACGGTCCACAGTTTGATGCTTGATGCCACCGACCATCCTCTACTTACTCTTTGGTAGCATTACAAGTGGCAAAGATTATTTTGTAGAGCGTCATTTACCTTTTGTGCTTTGAAGAACTTTCAAGTTGTGCGATGGATTTCTGATGTGCTGCCATCGAGTGCTGGCTACCACAGCAAACAAACTTCTCTCAGTTGTTTGAATATGAAGTAAAATTGTATACAGTACACTACAAATGTAGACTGTTAAAAAAAAAAAAAAAAAAAAAAAAAAAATATATATATATATATATATATATATATATATATATATATATATATATATATATATATATATATATATATTTCTCTCCCATGAGCAATTGCAACGCAAGCATCATTAGCATTATCAACAAGCCAACCCATCAAGAACTGTACTATCTTGCGTTGCAACCAGGGGGCATGTTTGGTATTTCATTATTACATCATAACAGAGGACAAGTTGAAAAAAGGGGTAAAAGCTGCTCCTTATATGATTAAAGTTTCAAGCATATTCAGGATTGTCTGTAATCCCTGTGGTGAGGACGAAAAAAATTGATTGACTTCTTCGTGTAGTTGTAAGAGATAATGGGCAGATTTACAACCATCAGTAAACTAAAAGCGTGGTCACAAATAAAGGATATCACTTATGGGAGTTTCCTCCTTTAACACTGTGCTGATACGAAAACACAGGCGAACCAGCTCTTTTAGGAATTAACAAAAGCAGTCTAGCAGGAGCAGCGCACATTAGTACAGTCGTAAACAAGGAGACCTGTTAATAATTGGGATCTTGTATTTCACCTGCTATGCAGGTGCAGGTTGTTTCATTTTACAACACAAACCATATTAAGAAGCATGAACCCGGTAACCTACTGAACCCAAATATTGTATATGATAACAATTACAAAATGTATGTTTTTTTTGTACTTGCTTTAACTCTTAACACCACAGCCTTTTGTTTACACTGTGATTATCTGTATATAGTTACTGTTTCAAAATACGGAGGCTTGTGAATGTAATAAATCAGTTATAAGCGACTAGGATTGGAACTTGTGAAAATGTTTTCTTGTGGCATTCCAAAAAAAAAAGAAAGAAAAGAAAAGAATAAAAAATACATGAATGAAGAGTCTTTTTCTTTACACACTTGCTCCTCCTGCTGATGTTCTGGAACATCTGTACAACCTCATTGCAATGCTATTTCAAGTGCAATATTTACAACATGTTGTTTTTTTTCTGAAGTAAATAGCACAATCTGTAGTGATCTTCAAGCATACAGCTTCGTAAATATTCCTGTGATTAATTGAGATATTCTTCTTCATGAAATGTACACACTGCACTCGTCAGGGCCATACATGACTGTTGTGAACCCATAAAATTTATCAAAAGTTGTGGTTTCTAAATAGAAAAACAATTGTTTGCACCAGGAATGGAGCAATAATTAATGTACCACTCTGATTTTGCAGCCCAGCACAACCTATTGAGTACAGCTGGTGTAAATAGAGGGTGCATATGGCCTTTTAGGAGTTCTGTGTGAAAGCGGGTAATATCTAAAAACGCCATATTTAACTATATCATTATAGTCATTGTCATATTGACTCTATTTGCAGTCTGCATCAAACCAGCTAACCTGGTGTAGTAGCCAAGTAAAGTCAACCTCAGGCACAAAAGGCCAGGAAAACAAATAACACCACCACCAATTTCCTTATCATGCACCAGGTGCCAACCTTTGGCGGAGACGCATTAGATTCTGGCCCAGCCGAGCCTATAAGCTGCAGGGCAGCAGATGATAAGGTCAAGCCTCATAATGATGTCACATACCTTTAGGTACTTCAGATCAATATCAAGAGAGGTGCGTTATACCTGACAGACAGTCAAATAAAGCCTGCCTGGCAAAAGAAAAAAAAAAAAAAAAAACTCACTTTGAGATTGTCTCATGATAAAATGAGATCTTTTTTTCATAGTGGAGTTTGATTTGAAAGAAAAAAAAACCCTTAAAATCTGACTGTGCAGTAAGTACAAACGACATGTATTTGATGTGCCATTGACATAAATAGTTCTGTTGAAAAGCATTCAACATGACAGGCCTCCATTGCGTAAAAGTGACCTCATGTGAGTAAAAACACAATGGGAATGTTAAAGGTAAGTCTATAATGAGGAGCAACACAAGGAGCAGTGAATATAAGGAGCGCGCACGTCAAGTGCTACACAAGTGATTAATGCAGCAGGATGATTGGAGAACTCTGTCCGACCTGGATGAATATTTCTGCTGCATCTCTCATTAGTCTGACTGTCCTACAAAGTAATATAGTTCTTGTCACTGGGTTGTCTAATGGTTGATGCTAATTGACCTCTTACACCCCCTCCTACTTTTGCACAAATGAAAAGATTTCCTGCGCCCTGTGATGGAGCGCGTCACAATCTGATCCGACAAATTAAAAAGCTCTCTGCTGTCACGCTGTCATCATTCGGGGGCCTTGCCTCATCAGCTATAATGATCATTTTTCAACAGCACAACCACTGCAGTGCGCTGCAAAATACGACAGTTAAGGAGCAAGCTGCAGCTGTAGTGCAGTAGGTTTATGTCTGTCTGTCTGTCATGTGTGAAATCATCAGTACTGTTTATTTAGCAATTGTCAGTCACCATGTAGTCCAGATTTAACAATCAGTAATATACTTTTAATTTCAGGTTGTGCTTCATAATCTTAAATACAGTTTAAAGTTTTCACTTATATTTGCAAAATATGCATAATTATGTGTTTATAATTCTAGTTTTACAGAAGATTGTATTTAATTTTACACAAAACAGTCAGAATTGGTAACAACCTAGATTATTTAAATGTTATCATATATTCTGACCCTATACTTATAAGGAGTATAAGCACAATGAACCAAAATTATTTTCATGAACAACACAGAGCTCACATACTTGGAGACTGATTTCTGATTTTAAATCAGCGTTAGATAAGACCAAAATCTTTTCTGAACATCTTTACAGATTTTTTTTTTCTTTATGTAACATGTAAGTGCAATTCTGAAAAGCTATTGGCCTGAACATGATAGCAACACAAAAGCGCGGCCACTGTACATTATTGGCTGTCAACCGATGATGAAGCTCATTACCTGCAATCATCTGTCCCATTTGTGGATGAAACAGAAATTGAGCGTGACGTTTTACCTGCTGACTTTGTGTGTATAACTTTATAATTTATGCAGTGTACCCATACTATTGACAAAAACGCAGCAGCGTGATCAAAGTGAGCCATTCAGGGGGTTGGACAGGGCCACGAAGACAGGGCCTGTAACACTAATGATCTTCAAACGCTCGTCTATTTCACTGGGAGCTATGCGCAACTCCCTAGCAAGTCCCCTGTCCTCCCCCTGGGGGTAATTGTGCCTGGCTGGTTAGGTGACAGGTGTCAAGTGGCCCCTCCTCAACCGATTCATCATACTAAGCAGAGAGGAAAAGCCGATCTTGGTCTCATGTCTGTCTTTGTATTTTTCTGCTTGTCTGCCTCTTTCTTGTATCCTCATATAAATACTTTGTCATTGCCACAGAGTGCCCTGACGACATGCTTTATTTTGGTCTGTTGCTTGGTTGGTGTATCTGATCAAGTCTTTACTTTTATCAGACCCCAAACACAAGCTTATCTAAATCGCAGTCTGAGAGGCAAATAACTGAGAGGCTGGAACTGGAAGTTTGGTGAACAAATTGTTTTAAAATTACACGTGATCATTCAAAATTGTTTATTTTTAATCGTCTTTCCATCAGCTTCTCAACTAATAACTATTTTGCTCATTTTGTAACAAATATGATCAGATACGTGTCAGAGATGTCTCAAGTTATTGTTATGTTCAGGACAGGTACTTCAATTTTTTTTAAATACCTGATTAGAAAATGTTATCAATTAATTTCCTGTTTATTTTTGTTTTTTTTTTATAATTACCTATAACAAAACATTAAATTCATACCTATATATTGATTATTTTGCCTACCCAGCAGCTAAAACCCAGACCACATAAGGTTTACAATGTTTAAAACAGACAAAAAGCCAGTGACCACACAGAGCTGTACAGTCAGTCTCTGTACAGCCGCTTGCAGACAGTCCAGGTGAGCACACTGACCAAAATCCTGCATCTCATTGGACAAAAAAAAATACAGTCTACATTTTGTGTAGCAGAGACAGAGATGGAGAGACCACACCCTCACTATGCTCGCCTGTCTAAGCACAATCCCATAGGGACCTTCCTCACACACACACACACACACACACACACACACACACACACACACACACACACACACACACACACACACACACACACACATTCTCTCTCTCGCTCTCTCTCTCTCTCTCTCTCTCTCTCACACACACACACACACACACACCAGTCATTAATTCCTGCTTTGCATCTCCACACCATGTAATATTTATGGGTCACCGCAGCTTTGTATTCACAAATGGAAACGCCAAGAGAAAAAAGGGAGAAGACACGATACCTCAATCAATTCTGAGAATAAGGTTCAGATTGTCACATAATGGCTTTCTTTCCTCCACTAAACAAGCGCTTAGGCAGCATTCTTCTCTTTGACCTCTAAGTGTTTTGTATGACGGATTGTCAGACACAACCTCTGAGACGGAGTCGTATTTAACTCCCCGGAGTTGAAACAGCTCAAGGCAAAGGTATTATGAACCTGAAATTTTCATAGCTGCAGATTCTGAAGAACAAAAAAACTGCATTAGTCAGTAAAAGCAAATGCAGACTTAATGCATTTTTGCCAGACGTGACACTAGAGTTTAAATGACACAAACCACTGTTACAGACAGTTGCTGCTATGCAGAATTGCCATACTAATCAAGGGAAGTCTTTGGTGCATTTTCCCTCTTCTACATCTGACAGATCGTAATTGGGGTCTTTTTGGCACTTCCTATGATGTTGCCTGAAACCTGTGATGCAACAGTGGGAGACATACCCTTGCTGCCTTTCAAATCAACACTGGTGTCAAAACAGAGCCCTGAGGAACCCTCAGAAGAGCATGGCTCACTAGACCCCTGTAGAGATTTGAAGACCACTTTGGAACTCTAATCCACTCAAAATGTGCTGATAATTTTCCTTGCCAGGACACTCTCTGCCTGGTGTCACAAGAGTGGCCTCCTGGGAGCAGATCAACCAATGATAACAAAGTAGCCAGATGTCTGGAGCTGGCAGAATCCCAGAAGCCAGACAGCGGCACGCAGCAGCATCCGCTGTGGGCCACAGATCAAAGATACCTGAGAATTACTTATGGGCACAAAATATGTGTTGCTTACTCTACAGTTCCCATTAATAACAATCTGGGAGAATTTGTATTTCTAATTAACTCTTTTCTTTCGGCATACAAAGTGCTGTAGGATGTCTGAGGCTGCAGCAGCAATTTTTCTGTGGCAACTGCGAGTCGACAACAGGAAGTCGGATGCAGCACTGTCTAAAGGAGCCAGATCAGCTTTAAATGCACTTCTGAGGCTCAGAACACCCCCCAACTTTCCTCAATAAACAAACAAACTGTGTAAGAGTCAGCTTATTTAGATTTAATCATGCAGCACATTGCCTGTTAAGACAGACTCTTGATGTATACCTCGAAAGCTTTAGCTACTTAACTTTCTAAAATGAAATATGAACATTGTAAGTGGTGTGACTGCAAGATTGAGGTTGGTATTTCTTCTCAAAATGTTATGAGAAGGGTTTAACTGGTACAACTAGCAGTCTTAACCGGTTGACCGGTGTTTGCAGTCTATTGCTTCTGAATAGTTTCAGCAAGAACTTTCAACAAGATTGAAGGTTTTGACTTGTTTTTTGTTTGCATTTTTTTTTTAATCATTTTTTAATTTTTATTTTAAGTATATTTGTTTACAACAGTCACATTGACATGAAGCATTATTGTTTTTGGCTGTTTTCTTCTGTAGGCATTGCTCTTTTTTAATGGTACTCCATTTATTACATTTTATGTATTACATTAAATACACAAATGTTTAAGTAAACTAGTGACTTAGAACTGAGAAGAATACTAAAAGTCTTTGTTTAGGGAGGGTTTTTTTTCCTGCACAAGGTATATTCCATCTCACAAACCTTTGTGTAGTGAATTTTATCTTGCGCTCGGTGCTCCAGTACACTTAGAATGAATTGTTCTGTGGATGAATTATATGTATCCCATGCTATGTGTGAGCACTCTATTATATTAATTATTGAGTAAAGAAAGTGTTGCTTCATGCCTGCATTTGATGTTGGAACCCTCTCTCCCATCTTTTCCCCCAATTATGTATATTACCTTTGCCAGTGCATGGTTCATGCAAATTCTCATTTGCATTGCTCTTTTGAACCTATTTGCTGGATGGAATCCCTTATAGTGTAACATTGTTAGTGCTGCCCTTTATCAAGTCTCATTATGACCTCTTCTCTTTCAATCTGTTGTTTTATGACTCTTATTGTGTGGGTGATTGAGCCAAAAATATTTATATATACACAGTTCATATACATACATACACCTCTCTCTCTCTCTCTCTCTCTCTCTCTCTCTCTCTCTCACTCTCTCTATATATATATATATATATATATATATATATATATATATATATATATATATATATATATATATATATATATATATATATATATATATATATATATATATATATATATATGTATATATATATATATATATGTATATATATATGTCATATTTATTTATATTTATTTATTTAACCTACTGCAGGAGGAGGAGGAATCCGGGGAACCAGGAGAAAACTCACACAAGCACAAGGAGAGATTTAATTTCTTGTCAGAACTACCACCACTATTTACAGCCTTTCACACCTGTTTATACCTCTGAACGTAGTAGTCAGATTCTGGAAGCGGGGTCTACCACTTGACTCCACCTCGTTTGTGGAGGGTGTCTCTATCGAATTAACTGTTACACTTCTGCACTTCCCACTTCTGAGGTACAGTAAATAAAGCATGAAGTAAGGCCGAAGGGCTCACCGGACTAGATGTTTTCAGACTGTAGCAAGCACAAACAATTTGACAGGGTTCTATAATATAAGATTTTGATTTGGTAGTTAGTTCAGATACTCAAATGCATGACCTCCATCGCAAACATTTTTATTTATTCATCACGTTTCCTTAAATCCTAATTATGTATAGCTGGGTCAGCTATAGGAAAACTAAACCCATGTAGGGATTTATTGGCTGTAGATCAATTAAGGAGGGTTGGTTCTACAATGATGTTTGTGTCTGTTTGTATGTGCAAGTGTTTATTTGTTTGACAGTTAGGTCAGTTGAATTGGAAAAGTTACGAAAAAGAGAAATGTGATCAATTTTTAGTGCTTCAAATGCAAACCAAGTAGAATATCCTCAGAAATGTCAAGGAAGGTTGATGAGATCTGCACAATTAAGGAGTGAAGCTCTTACCAAAATGTTTTATGATGGTGTTGCCAGGACAAAGCAACACAGAGAGCAGAGCTGGGTTCAGAGAAACTGGACCAGCGCAACAGAAGCAGAATCCCAGGTAGTTTGTTCAAAGTGTGATTAAGATATGGAGCCCTTTCACATTTAACATTCAAAGCATGTAAAGCCAGTAGTATTCGTTTTCAGCTCAAATGTGTGGTTTTTCACCATGAAAAAAAAACAACCTTACTTTTCACACCTTAATATTGAAATAAAAATAATTGTGCATGTGTTCACTTATTTTATGTTGTTCATCATCATATGTTGGAAAGGACATGCTTCACATCCCTAACATGAGCCTGTTTTTAATGACCTGTTGAATCCAACCCTTAAATATCTAGACAATTAACCTATTAAGTAAACTAACTGATTATCTGTAAACAAATGACCCATCTCTCCTCAGATTAAAATTCACACCGTGAATCTTCGAATCCATCCCTCCCGAGTGCATTTTAATCCCTGTGCCTATATTCAGGGTTACTCCAGGTAATTTTTTTTTTTTTTTTACAGCATTTACTTGAAAATGTGACTAAAACGAGGCGTAAAACTGCCTCAGTGAGATCTTGTCTCCCAGCTTCGGCAGCTCATCACTCCTAAAACAGCCACACTCTCCAACCCCAGCCTCAACAGTTATTAATGTGTGCTGAATTATTTAACAGGGTAAAATTACCATGCTCTTTTGAAAAGATTTTTGCCTACACAATTAAAGAGCATTATAGTGATTTTTAGCTGAACAAGAATTATGACTGTTTTCCCTCCTCTGTGCTCTGCTTTCTGAATTCCTTGTTATGAGCTGGGTGTGAGTGAAGTTGTACAGGTCCAACTTTTTCACCTTCCGCGTGACTCGTAACAAAGGTCGCCCCCCCAGATCGGGCTTATAACTAGATGCATGGCTACTAGATAATGAATGAAGCGAGTATATGTTCAACTTCTCCAATGAAACTCCCATAATGGTCTTCCGCCAGCTAGACCCCCTGCTAAGCACTGACTATATTTGGGCTTTTAAAGAGAACACTCCATTAAGCGGTGGTGAGGAGACCTGGTTTGACAGTCCATATGGTGTATCATCTAAGCAATGTGGTTAATCCACAATTTTCAAAAGATATCAGTTTTTTTTTGTTTTTTTTTTTAAATGAAACCCCTTGGTTTAACAGTCCAACTGTACCGTGATGTATCTGTTATATTCATATTAGCGTCAGGGTTCACCAGGCTTTCGCTCTTATTCCATGTGGACAACTGTCCACAACTCAACCACAATTGGCAGTAATTGGCACATTGCCTTGGCTGTCCTGGGAGAGATCTAAGAGTGCATACGGCCACAGACAGGCTGCCATTCCATCAATTAGAGAGTTGTCGTTTCTCGGAGCAGGAGCTGGGGGAGGTATACCTCACTCTCACCTCGCCTCTTGATCAAAATGATTTGTTGAGATCTCTTTTCTCTTTGCTCCTCTCTTCCTTCTTATCTATATTTCTCTTGCTATTGAGGTAGTATTGTGTGTGAACTGTTAGTCTTCAGTCAAGGACCCCAGCCAGCGACTGACAGCTTTGCAGTAGCAGTCAGAGGGACTTACACATTAGAGGTGCTCCAACTGTCAGACAGTACCAGACAGACCTTCCAGTGAAAGTGCACTACACAGCTCTTTGACTGCAGGTTTGCTAATACATTACTTGCCGTATCTCTCCTTTACATGATCGTTTTTTTGTGTGCGTATCAGTCACTGTGACTGTGAATTGGACTTGGCAGAAGCTGAAGTTTCTCCAAATAGCTGAACTTGAGTCTTTTTTTTTTTTCCACACTTTCTCTTGTTGCTGGTACATTGGCTTTTTTGTTGTTTTGTCTCCAGGCAAGTTCAGTGTGAAATTGCTGCATGGCTTTATTACTATGGCTTTGACGCCATGATATCAACTGTCTCATGTGGTTAGAAATCTGCAGGCCACATAAGGTACCAGGGGACCCCAGTGCAAAGGATCACAGGCCTCACTGCATGCTGCTAACACTCCCGAATTTTTTGCCACAAGGAAAGCTGGGGAACCAACAGCCAACTCCCATATTCTCTTCCCTCTCCCCCTCTCTCTCGTCCTCAAAGCCTGTGTCTCTCTGTATTTTGCTTCTGTAAAAAAGAGGAGGCAAGGAGATGCTTCCCCTACTCAGAAATCTGTGTCAGGCTACTGGATTATGTTGTATAGAAGAAGAAAAAAAAAAAACAAGCAACTGTGCAGAGAGTGGAAGAGAAAGAAACAGGGTCACTTATTCTCTCTAAACCATTAGATAAGATATTTTGAGTTACATCTGCCATTACCCAACACTTTATGAGCATTTACCAAGATCTCAACTCACCCATGTGCTGGTAGTTGTGAGTTCCTTTTTTCTTTCAGCCAACAATTAGCAGAGGGAAATCTTTGCCTTTTTGCCACAGGTTGACAGGCTCACCAGAGAGCAGCTTTACTCCTCTGCACAGTCCATCGCGAGGGGGGCCTACCTAATATGCTGTCTGGCCCCAGGGCCTGTGGGAGTGTGGTTGGATTATTATGTTAATGCATGTGCCTCCTGCCCTCTCCTCAGTCCCAGCTGGCTTCCCTGTCGTTAGGAAGTGCTTTGCTCTGACAGAGAAGTAATATGCTCCGTGATTGAGGGGCCAAAAGATCGAGCTCTATAAGAGAGGGGCCACCACTGATAAGCATATGATAAAAGTGCCATTGTAAGTGAATGCCTCAGAGACATGGAGGATGACTTGGTAAAGCCTTTGGATTTCACTGAGACAGTGAATATGTATAAGGACCATGTGATCCTTTGTGTGTGGCTGAAGTTAATGGCCCATAGCATTATTCCTTATTACATGTATCACATTGTGCTTTTATTGCATTGGCTCTTAAATTATGGGCTGGTGACACATCCACTTGTAAATGTGATGGCTGAACAAACAAAGGTATTGCTTTTAATTACAGTATAGGAATCAAAACGAAATAAAAAGATGAATTAATTTGCTTTAATTCATAACAAACATTTAGATGAACGCTAATCTTGAGCGCTGTCAGCAAGGGTGGAAATTTTTATTTTGATATCAAGCAGGAAGGGAGTAATGACATTTAAATTTACTGCTGTTTAAAGCGGCCTGTTTTTTTTAATTTTTTGACTTATCTACAGCATTATTATAATAAATTACTATTTTAGACATGTCTGGAGGTGGTTTCTGTTTGAAGTCATAGAGGGTGGAATTTCCATACATGGTCTTATTCTCCAGGCAGTGACCATCCACAAAAGCAAAGGCTTCAGCATAAGCGGAAATTTGCATCTGTGCAGTACGTTTTGAGCAGTTTTCCATATTGGTGGATCTGCTGAATTTCCTGCCTGACATTCAGCATTTGTTTCCAAGATGTCTCCAAAGAATCAAGTTTTCGTATGTGAGGGAAACTAGGCTGACCGTAGCTCGTTGAGATGATTCGGTTTGTTTTTCCAGGCACGCAAATGTTTTTTGCTGTTTGACAACACTTCACGAAGGACTGTTTTATGGAAAAGGGCCCAGTTCACGGCTACACCACGGTTGAAAGGCAGTGCTGGTCTGACGCGAGAAGCTTGTGAGTCTGGGCTGGAAGCATTGTCTGCGTTGTGTTAACAACTGGGACAACCATTTAGTGCAAACATTGTGGATATAGTGATCTTAGTGGCAAATTTCAAACCTATATGAGCTCTGGCTCGCACTTAAAAAATAAAAGAAAAAAAATGATCATGTTACCTCAATGCATCTCATGCAGAAAAGTGATCAATCTCATTGATTACCACACCAAGGCAGGTCAGGATCTGTATCTCCTACAGTGGGCATGCTATATGTTGTTGTCAATACTCAAACTAAACATGATTTCAGCACAACATTATAAACTATTTCATCAATTGTTATGAGTGTTTCAACAATCACAATCATGAAATTAGTCCATACATTCCAGACCCTGATCATTTTGAGAGGAAATAGAGGGGAAACAGTAGTACAGCAAACAAAATCAAACAATGTGGGGGACATCACAGGGAAAGGATGTTCTGCTTGTACTCAGGAAACTGAGCAAAATATGATGAAACTTTGGCAAGAACGTTCATGTCTATTTCGTGTCACCAGCGTTACAAAGGCATCAAGATAAACGGACATTTCTCATCCTCAGCTATTAACTAGAAAGCTAAAAATGGACTTCTTTTCTGAGTTCTTGAAGACATTGACTCGGTTAGTGAGAAGCTTCAGAGAATCAATGACCCAAATGAGCCGGAGGAGGGACGGGTCAGTGACACACATGCAACTTCAACAGCTCACATAGGGCGAAAGTCCCAGCTGCCGCTCAAACATGTAAACTTCCTTATAGTTAGTTAGAAATGAAGAAACCTGTTTGTCAAGAGTTAAAACATTCTCAAGAACCAAAAAAAAAAAAAAAAAAAAATTCTGGGAGGTGATGCCCCCTTAAATCTAGTCATATACCAACACTTCCTATCTTGTAATATCCACCTCAGACTAGTCAAATATATTTTCTGATTTACTAATCGGCATATAAGACCCTTAATATTATTTGAGGGAGAGTTCAGATAGGGTAGGTTCAGTGGGAAACACGATGACACTGTTCCCCCAGCTGGTATTATTCTGCAGATCTATGCCGTGCACTCTCAGCTAATCGACTTGACACAAAAATAAGGAGGAAGGTGAAGGGGTAAAAAAAAAACAAAAAAAAAACAACTAAACTTCTTGTGACTTGTCAGGAGGCAGAGATGCCGGCTGCTTTGCTTTGGATGCTGCACATAATTGTGTAAATATGTCAGCCAAACTGAAGAAAAGCTCTCCCTTTAAACACTTGCCTTTTTCATCTCGCCTCCTCAGGAGTGTTCGGGTTTGCTACATATTAGCTTTGTGCAGACCCATTCACAAAGTGTGTGTTTTGTAGAGGGTTTGTTTTGTTTGCCTTTTAATCGAGTTCAATTTCTTCTCCATCAACACAAGGTGTTTCCACACCCCTCTTTCTCGTGTCTGCCTGGATTATAATATGTCTTTTTTTTTGCTGAGGAGCCTTCACTCTTGTTATTGTTTGTTCTCTTTTATGGGGCCCCAGCTGTTAGCAGACGAAGGGGATCTGTGGGTAATTGGTGGGTAAATAGTTTGCACTGAGTAAACATCAGAGAAAGGGAGTTCATAACAAAGCAGGTTGTTGTGTTGCTTTTGAGGAGAAAGCAAGAAAATACCAGGCGCTTAAAATTTAGGTTTCACATTATTTTCTTTTGGATAGTCAAACAAAACATTGGATCTTTGTCTTTTTTTTTTTCTGGACTCTTAAACCAACATGTCACTGTGGGACGTAAAGTGTGTTCCATTTGTACTTGGGAATTGGAATTTTTCAGTTTCAATTGGAACGGCCCATGAGGTCAGGATTCCAGCTCAGACGCTGGAGAAACCTCACGTACCCCAGTCTCAGAATCCATTGTGGATGCTTTTTGCATCAACAAAATAAATACTGAGCTAAACTTACTGTTTGTCATATTTTATTCATAGTAAGTTATATCTATGCTATTGCTATCAACTTTGGGTTTTGCTTTTTTATGTTTTTCTTTTGGCATCTATTCCTAGTTTCTGCTGAGCATCTGTCCTGTTCCCTCGCTCCTCAACCGGTCAGGGCAGATAGCTATCCCTCCTGAGCCTGCTTGTCCTGGAGGACTTTTCCTTTCCTCTGTTGCCCACTCCCTGTGCACTAAACTGGTGATTGAACCCAAATGGAGATACAAGGCAACCTGATGGTTTCCTTAATGAGGCTGAGTTTTCACATTTAGAATTGTATGAATGAAATGATAATGAATGACATCTCATTAGAGCACAACTGGTTTATTGATGGATAAATTTGGACTATTTTTGATGGGATTTGCATTAAACTTGTTTATTGTGTGTCTGAAGTCTTTACGTCTAAAGATTAATTTTGTTGTAAATTGGCACTATTTTAATACACTATAATATATAGAAGTGGAGAAAGAATAAAAAGATCCCCAACCATAGATGTGTTTCAGGCTGCAGCAACTTTCTTGACAAACATTAATCAACATGTTGATTTCTTCATTTACCAGATTTCCCTTAACTATGACTGACAATATAAGACAAATAAAAATCTCAGAAAAATGCTCCCTGAGTTTGTTCATATTAATATCATTCAATGCCAAATCAAATCAAATAAGGTCCACATTGTCTTTTTGATCAAGATCACACAGCTTCCATCCATCCATCATCTTTACCTGCCTCATCCTATTAAGGGTCACAGAAATCTGGTGGAGTTTATCCCAGGAGTATTCAAGTAAAAGGCAGGGGTACACCCTAGACAGGGTACCAGTACCAGTCCTTCACAGGGCTACATATAGACTTGAAAAAAAAAATATGCTCACACTCACTCATATGGTCAATTTACACTCAGCTGTAGGGTGAAAATGACAAAGGCATGGGGAGAACATGCCAACTCAACACAGAAAAGCCCCAGCTGGGATTGAAACCAAGAACCTGGTGTGTGCCCAAACACAGCTTTCATTTCAAATAAATAATTTGATAGTTAAATTAAAATGAAAAGAAAAGAATCTTGAACACTAACCTGACCACAGTACACATAACCAGGTTTGATGGTGCATCACAGATACATTTAAGATCAGACACACCAATGCCACCTATTGACAGAGTTGATATTAAGGTTCTTTTTTAGCACAGGTGACCTTTGAGTATATTTTAATAAGATCATTGCATCTTTGCTTTACAAGTATTTCCTAAAGTGAGCCATTGCTTATGTAGTTATATTGGCTATTGATGAATGTTGGATCTTGGTTGTTTGAGGAATTAGAGATCATACAGCCTCTGTTTGTTATCTTACCTTTCCTTGTATTGTTTAATGACAATAGGTGCATTTCTGTTAGCGGGGCTTCTGGGTAGTTCTTCAGGAACCGGATCATTGCAGGCTGCACTCCTGCCTGCAATCATCTTACCGATGAAGCATATGTGATAGAGATCTTCAATCAAGAAGTTACTTAGGCTGAGGTCTGGCAGCGTACTGCTGCCATGGCATCTGTGTTTGAGTCTGCTTCAGGGTTCTCCACTACTTCGTGTCAGCTTGTCTCCTTGTATCTTGTATCAATTACAGACTTGCAAAAGTGACCTTCGGAAACCTTTCCAAGGCAGAAAATGTTCCTGTGAGGTCACACATGTTGGTCGAGAATGTCTGGCTCTCCGTCCCCACTCTAATTCATCCCAGAGGTGTTCTATCAGGTTGAGGTCAGGACTCTGTGCAGGTCAGTCAGCTTCATCCACACCACACTCTGTCATCCAGGTCTTTATGGAACTTGCTTTGTGCACTGGTGCACAGTCATGTGCAACCCCACCCCATAATCCCCCCTCCTCCAAATTTTACACTTGGCACAATGCAGTCAGACAAGTATCGTTCTCCTGGCAACCATCAAACCCAGACTTGGTTCACCAACACCACTGCATCTGACACTTTCTATTGCACTTGGTGATGTTTGGCTTGGATGCAGCTACTCGGCACTCATTCCATGAAGCTCTCTGGGCAGTGTTCTTAAGCTAATCTGAAGGCCACATGAAGTTTGGGGGTCTGCAGAAAGTTTGATACCTCTTCCCACTATGCGCCTCAGCATCCGCTGACCCCGCTTCATCAGATTACGTGGCTGAGTTGCTATTGTTCCCAAACACTTCCATGTTCTTATAAACCAGCTGACAGTTGACTGTAGAATATTTAGGAGTGAGGGAAATTAACAACTGGATTTGTTGCACAGGTGGCATCCTATCACAGTTCCACGCTGGAATTCATTGAGTTCCTGAGAGCGACCCTTTCTTTCGCAAATAGTTGTAAAAACAGTCTGCATGTCCAGGTGCTTGATTTTATACACCTGTGGCCATGGAAATGACTGGAACACCTGATTCCGTTTATTTGGATGGTTGAGCAAATACTTTTGGCAATATAGTGTATACCCCTTCAATGTTTACTTGTTTATTTTCCTTTTATCTTCTTTTGCTGCATTCTTCTTTGTCTCTCCTATTATGCTGTGTTAAGTTCTATTATTTGTTCAGCCAATAGTTCTTGTGCAGTGCTGCAGTGCAATGCAAAATCTGGAGGGGCTGAGAAGGGGGTCAGGCCTTTTAAAGGTTCTCATTCACCCAACCAATGGTAATGCATAATGGTGCGTTTCCACTAGCAGGAGTTCAGGGTAAACCTGCCAGACAGGAACTTCTAACAGGTCTGGACCATTTTCTCAGCCCCTTCAGCGGACGTGTTTCTATTATGCTGTAGCACCACACAAGAACCTTTTGACTGAAAAAAATTACACGGCCAACCATGAGGTGGTGGTACCGCACATTTTTTCTGTTTGCAAAAAGGCCAGTTGAATACAAGGAGATGGGAAAAAATGCAGCAAAAAAAGAAGAAACATAAACAAAGGATGCTACAAGCATTTAGTTTGCTTTTTTTTAGCATACACCACAGTGGTAGTGATTGAGATTAAAAGAAACACCCCCCACCGGGTCTCTACATTGGCATAATATACCAATAAGACCTGAACCAACTCGTCGGTCTTTCTATCTTTTTTTTTTCTCGTAATCTCTTAACTTCATCAAATGTACTCATGGCAAAATATCTCTGGCCCAAACGGTTCAATGAGTTGTATTCACATGAGTTATTCTCACGGAGAGTACTGAGCGAGTACTGATACTGATTAGATATCCCGATCAGCAGAGACCCTCCTCCCACAAGGAGGTTCCTGTTGGCCAACCTAAGTACATCTTCAACTACAGGGATGCTTTCTGTCCCATTAAGGTTCCCCATAAACCCCATAAAAATTTTAGATTGAAACTAATAAATTCCATTAGTCTGGATAGTTGACAATATAAGCCCACTATGGATTAAAATATAATGTAAATCCAATCAATTTAGATTATTTTAGGGCTGTACCTTTTTTTAAAAGCTGGCAACTTTTCACTCAGGTTTTGCAAATTAAAACATGAGCACTTATATTGTTACCTTCTGCTTTGTTGTTTGTAAAGGACTTGAGGGTTGGCTGTCACTGCATTCATAAACTCAAAGCTGTGTTAAATGTAGGCCCAACCTAGCTAATAAGAGGGAACCTTCAGTGCCTTTATTAGATGATGCTGTCAAATAGGTGACATAAAAACGTTGCACGTAATCCCCCTGTGCAGACCCTAGGTGTAAATATGCCAGCTGCACCATTTTCACAGCGTTTACTCCGAGTTCAAACAATTCCTCTCCCTCCTCTCTCCCTCCCTGAAAACACAATGACAGCTCCGCGATATTCTCTTCTAAAATCCTTGGCTGCCTGCGACCAATGAAACAACCAGGAACAGCTCTGATAATCTCTTTCATCCACATTGTGGGGAAGACACCCCTCTCTTCGTCTTTGTTTCTTTGGGCCGAAACCTGTGCGACTCGCGCATTTTGTAGTGAATATGTTCCAAATTTGGAATTTAGGATGCTTGAAAATAAATTAAATTATTTTTAACTATGGATTCTTGCTGTTTGCTTACACGCACATGCATTTTCTTCTGATGTGATATTTTATATTTCTTGCTGACTTTAAAAGGAAATAAATGATCAGTAATGCCATTAATGGTAGTAGGCTTACATATGCACTACTTCCAGTCTCTAAAACTGCACTGATTGATGTCTTTTATCTGTTAAACTAAAATTCAATGACAAAATACTGCTGATAATTTGGCCTGTAGACAAAAAATCTGGAACTGCCTGCACTGTAGGTTTAATTCCCATATCATAGTTGTTATAAAACAAAGACAATGAAATGTGGTGATGAATGCAAGGGCATTTATCACCATCCTTCTGCAAAGTCATTCTGATGGCCTCCCGCTGGATCTGTCAGTTCTCTATTCACACCAGGAAAGACTAATAGAAAATTGCACAATTGTCGGACAGGTTGAATATTGTGACTTTATCAATATTGCTTTGCAATTTTGCCTGCAATTTAATATTCTTTCCTGATTTGGGTTAATAATGTTCAAGTGATGCCTTTACATACTGGACGAAGCAAGAGAACAAAAATACACCAACCGTGTGTCCTTACAAACAAGAAATTGACACTGAAATGTGACTCTACGGCCTGTCCGGGAAACTAGACCGAAGGCGTCAATTGCACGCTCATACAAATATTAATAAAAGTAAAAACAGCAGTGGCGAAGATGCTGCCAGCTTTCTTCATATTGTTATGGCCCTTTTAACAGGAACACGTGTAAGTGGGATGTGCAATTGCGCAAGAGAGGCTTAATGAGAGAGTGAAGGTGTGTGTTTGTGCAGCTCGCTGATGCGGAGAATTTGACCGTGAAGGTTTGTATAGTGCTAGACAGAGTGCATGTACACCATCAGTACAATACATTCACACAGTTAGGCCAAGATCATTTTTAAGAAGATATTTTTAAAAACGTTTTATGTTCTGATGAAATGAGCAGGTTTCCTCACTCAGGAGGATGGAGAAGGAGTTTTGATATGAGCCACGATGAGCCAGTTTTATTAGGAAAGACAGCTGGACCTTTTTGAGCTAAGAATTCCCAAAGTTTCTTTGTTGTTCTTTAAATTAGAAGTGTTTTTAGTTTGTGTTTTTTGTTTCTTTTATATTGTTTGAGAGACACAACTCTTATCAGCTTTTTTACTGTCCTTGCAATTCTCATCTTAATTTTGTCTTTGTTGGACTGCTAGTCTTGCAGTAGTGCACACTGTGACCTCTCATTTGCAGGCTTTATGTTTTGCATGACCCCTCTTTTTTTTCCCATGGATCTCTCTGCAGGAAGCTGCTGGCAGCCTTTTTGATTGATGTATGAGGGGGGTGTCATCTCATCAGCTATTGTCTTACAATACATGGCCCTCTAATCTATCCCTTCTGTGCATGTCAGATTCACTGCACATATGGTGACCTAAGAATTTCAGTATAAGCGGCAACCAAAACTCTGTCAGCCTTATTCTACCTGGGAATGGTTACTCATATAGCTGAGTTTTATTGTGACATGCCAAGTTGATGGTTATTTGGATCTTTTTTTTTTTTTTTTTTCCAACTGCACTAAGTTCCTTTATGGTATTTTTTTAAAGACACATTTCCCAAATTTTATATAAAAAATAGTGATAACACCATGCAGGAATAGTACTTGCCTTAACCCCATGAATAGTTTTGCTCTAGTTTGAGTATGTATCTAAAACTTTCCCACAGAACTTTCCTGGATGTCAGTGCTCCCTCCCCCATCTACCTCAGCTCCCTTTGATAACGCTGCCCATAACTCCTTATATTCACAGGAGAATTCTTCAGAATTTTTTAAAAACTCCTGTCTGGCAGTAGATGTGTTACTACCCAGCCGTTCACCTTCTTCATGAAGTGGGCAAGGCTGGAAGGTTGGAAAAGCTGGATGTCCGATCACAGCACAGACCATTAAAGATGAAGGACTGGAGCGCGGTCAGAGGTAGATGGGGAAACCAAGCCGGATGGTAGGTACTCGCACCTTCCCTCTCAGCATCACAAACCAGGCCGACACTTCCCCCAGTAACGAGCGGGGGCCCAGACTATGGGGTCAATTATTTATGCCCAGTCAGCTGGGAGAGATGGAGCGAGAGAGGAAGTGTGTTGAAGCCTCATCGAATTCTACTGTGCTCAATGATTTCTGTTGCAATGCTGCCTCCATCCACACTACTAAATTTAAGCCAAAATCGTGTCTGGATGGATAGAGTGTAACTTTAAAAAGCATATAAGAGTGGCTTCTCAATCTGGTAGGTATCCTGCAGCAGCAGCCACAGCTACTCAGCTATTCTCTGGTCTCATGATTGCTGCACTGAAAGGGCACATATTGATTGTCAACAGACTACAGTGTCTCCAATATTGCCCTTATGCATACAGAAGACTATGTATGGTCAAAGAGAATTACACAATACAGAAAAGTTCACTGCCAGGATCTTTTACTTGATTCTCAAACATGTGAATTACATTGCTGAATTAGCATGAGAATTAATGTTTCGATAAGTGTAGTATCTACTGATTAACTAAAAATATTTTAGAAGTGGAGAAGCCTTGCAGGGGGTGAGGCAAATGAGCATTTCATCGCAAGCAGTACAACAAAGAAGGATCATACATTTCGAGATGTTCTGCTACAGTACATACAGAATTTAAAATGGGACCGAAGACACTGAGCAACCATGGACATCAAACAATTGTCACAGATTTAGGAGTAATTGGTTCTTGAAGCAACTTAATTGTACAATACATGGAAGAGACCAACTTTGAATAAAATAGGAAAATGTATTAGCATCAGATATTTATAGATTATTGATAATAACCTACTGTCATGGTTTAGAGTTTTTGTGGTAGGGTTTTGAGTTTCATCTCTTGTGACACTTGGTTCTTTAGTTTTGGATTTTCTGTTAGGATCTGGGTTCGGTTTAATGTTGGTGTCCTGGAGTCTTGTTTTCTTGCCTCAGTTAACTTCACCTCCTGTTTTACTTTAAAGATCTGCGTTTGTCTTGCTGTTTCCTGTTTTGCTTGCCTTGGCCTCATCTTCCTGTTTGTTTGGATCACCAACCATCTTACTTTCATTGCAGTTCCTCTACTGGCCGCTAGAGGCTGCCTGCAAAAGAGAGTCAATATCCATTGACCTCCATGTTAAAATGTCTAACTTTAGAGCAGAAATGATCATATTTACAGTTTGGTTCAAAAAAACATTTTGGTCACAATTGTTTAATTTCACATTCATGACAACTCTGAGGGGGTTGAATATTTTTGTACCACACCAGGAGAGTTTATATAAATGATTAATTTATTTATAATTCGATCAATTGACAGTAGGCTCCACCAATGGTTAGCCGATATCACTTCCTCATCTGTAAAACGTGACATTTTTTATTTCGCTGTCATGTCGTGTTAAACAGTATATCTCACTGGAAACATCTGACAGTAGCTCTGTAGATATTTCAGCAGGGTTCGGCTGAGGGAGCTGGGAGCAAAGCTAACTTTGATTGCTGTAGGCGTGTAGTGGGCATGTTCCCATCGCCTTGGTGAGCAACATGGCCGCGCTTTGTATAAAGGAAAACGGGCTTCCAAACCAGTCTTCAGAAACCAATGGGTCACATGCCTGAATCCTTCGTCCATTGTTATATACAGTCTATGGTTTGCACCTGTGTCTTGTCCACCCTGTGAGTATATCTTGTCGTGTCTTCCTTCCTCCCAGCTGGTCTGTGTTTTCCAACCCCTCTGGTTTTCCATCCAGTCAGTTTGCTTTTCTACCTGGTTGCTTTTTGAATTTGTCCATTCAACCTCCAGTTGCATTTTCTTTGTGTACCTGCATGTGCACTGCTTAAATAAAGGACTTTTCTGTTTTCAACACCTGGCTCCGGGCGATCTCCTCATTTGGGTCCTCGCCACAATCTCAAATCATCTCCAAAGGTCCAACCCTACTTCTTTTGTGTTCAATAAGTTCCATTCTGCATCTCATAAACCTTAACTTCCTGCGTATGTAAATAAACTTTTTTGCATTATTACCACTAATAGATGAAACGGCAACTCCTTGTTCCAGTGAAGTTAAACATTGCTGTTATATTAAGACAGCACCATTTATAAGACAATCACAAGATGACCTTTGGCACTGGTACTCTTTTTATGAACAGATCACAACACTATTTAGATACAATTTGACCAACAGCTACCAGAATTATAATGTGATGGGCTTTTTTCTCCAGGCGCTAAAATACTTTTTCATCACTGTGTCCTTTGCATTTTTCCAAATAGGTCAGAAGTACAGGGTAGATTAGGCAAATTAAGTGAGTTGAAGTGGAAAAATTGATTTTTTTTTTTAGCTGGAGTGTCGGGGCTTCCCTGCTCGTCACACAGCAGCTGAAAGAACAATCAAACCAGGAAATGTGCTTCACCTGTATTAAATCAAAGTCTGTTAACATTAGACGGTTCTAAAAGGTAGCAGTAGTAATACGGTAATTAAGGCTCTTTTTATTTGAGCCTTACAATGAAACCACCATGAAGTCAGAGATTATGTGTCATTACTCTAGATTTACTCTGTTTCTATTAAGACTGGAGGTCTCTCTTATCTCCACAGTCAAATCAGAAGTTCACTAATTTACAAGCTATGGTAGAGATGAAAACAGGAAAGGCAGATATAGAACAAAATGTCATGTGCTACTAGCGCTACAAATGTTCCAGGTAATCTCAAAGTATATGACTCCTGAAACTTTATTAAAAAAAACCCCACAATTTCTGCTCCCAGTAAAAGTTTCTACAGATAAATTGCAGCTTTTAATGTCTGTGACAAATGGTGCCGTGTTACATTTGCTAACCCTCATTAACTTCAACTAAATTCACAATATCAAAACTCTTCACTGAAGATAAATAAAAATGGATCGAATTAGAAATCTTTTTTCACTGCTTTCAACCAAGATCCATCTAAATGGAAGAATGACCTGATATTTGCAACTTATTATTGTACAGTAGACTTTATTGATTTATTTAAGGTGTTGTTGAACATGTATTGCTACTAATTACTCCATCAACTAATGTTGAAAAACGTGTTCTTAGTATTACCTACACTATCTTTATGTTGACAATAAGAAAGCTACAGATTATTTTCGTAACCCTTGCATGGCGCTAAGACACAGACAAACCCTTTGAGGAACTAACGGCCTTTGCTCCGTCCTGGGTCATTTTGATCCGAGCCTTAGTGCCTTGCAAGGGTTAAGAAAGCTATGAGGACCAATTATTTCCTTAGACTCCTGCCATCCTTTTATTCATCTATCCAATAATTTATGTTTATTCAAGATTAAGTCACGGCCGCAGAAAAAGAAGCAAAGAGATCCAGACCTCCCTCTCTCTGGACACCTCCTCTAGCTCCTCTGGGGGGGGGGACTGTGACACTCAAGTCAGCTGAATGATATAATCCCTCTAGTGTGCCCTGGATCTGTCACAGAGCCTTCTCCCATTTGGACATGCTTAAAACACCTCCCTGGGAGGCGTCCTAACCAGATGCCCTAACCACCTCAACTGGCTCCCCTTGATGTGGAGTCCTTCCCAAATGGTGAAACTTGCTTTATCTTGAAGGGAGAGTCCAACCACCCTACAGAATAAATTAATTTCAGCCACCCAAATTGCCACTTAACTTGTAGCCTTGATTGTTACCTACTTAGGGAACCACATTGTTATGCTGCAATACAAGATGTTGTTGCACCAACTGCATCTGAAACATCTGACTTTGATGTGATTAAAGCTTTCCTCAAATACTATGAAGCAGTAGGTGCATTTCCATAGCTACGGTTAGTTTTGTTGGGGCCAGATTGTTATCTCCATTACCAGGAATGGCCCTGCAAAAGTGGCCTTCAGAAACCTTTGGGGAACAAGCAATGTTCCTTTAGTAAAAGAGGTGCTCAGGTTGGCCTGCAGGAACAAACCCGGCTGGGGGTTTTATCACTCTCACCACTCTCGCATGACCATAAAACATGACCCCTGCCCGGCATATTACAGATGTTTCCCTGTTTCAACAGACTTGTTTCAAATGAATGGATCATCGTCAGCGTATCATTGAGGTCTGGACAAGTCTCTTAATGTAAACATCTGAAAAATGCAAGAACATTGCACTGGACTGCTGTTGACATTCATACCGCCTGCATTGTACGAAGCACCAAAAGACCCAATAAGTTTTACAAGCAAGTTTGAACGTTTTGTGCTTAACCCTTTACAGGGCAAGTGACCACAATCAGTAACTTTAGTAGAACTACACTCTATGGTTATTACAAAAAAAAAAAAAAGTTACAAAGTTAATGGAGGTCCTATAAAGGGTTAATGCAACTTGTATTTTCAATTAAATTGCATAAAAATCCCCACTGCTATTATTTGAATTATTTCACACCATCAGCTCATTAAAACTCCTGTGTGAAGTTTTGCTTGGGTAGAGCTGATCATTAGTGGGGTACATACCCCAGCAGGAAGAATCTGTCGATGACCTTGCAGCTAAGCCCACATAAAGATGGGCCACCAAAACAATGGATTGTGAGTTTCTACGCACTCTAATGCAGATTTTCTATCTTGAAATATTTCATACATAATATGAAGAGCATTTGACCTTATTGTGATTTCCATTTTGTAATTAAGCAATTGAGTCGTCACTGTCTATGAATATTTTAAATATAAACAGTGAGCAAATACGTGCTTAGCTTAGTCACATACAGATGCATAACAACGGACCTAATAAAATCAAGTAATAAAAGTGAACCTCACACCTCCTGTTACAATGGGGTTTCCTTTGAGCCAGATTATATTATATGCCTCTGTTCACAGGAGAGACCATGCTGCGTGCTCTGCGAGTTGTACTGAGGATATGGAAAGACGTCTATTAAAACTGTATGATCGCCACCATCAAGATGCACCGTGAAGTCAAAGAACACATGACTAGAAGAGGTCCCTCTTTATTAGCTGTCATCTTTCCCGTGAACAAATGAGCAAATAAATGACTAGTATCACACAGGGAGCAAATGTGTCCCCACTGAAGCCTTAGAAATGGGAGGTAGGAGGGGAAGGGAGGTTGTGTGTGTATGTGAATGTCTGTGTGTGCGTGTGCGTGTGTGTATGAAAAGAAAGAGAAGCTTGGGGTGAGAGGGAGGGGGAGCTTTGGGGGAGGTGGGGGGTTCATGGATGAAAAATCATCACCAGTCGAAATGCAGATATTGTGGCGGCCTCACACCCTTGTCACTGTCACCCACCATTCGTCACTGTCCACAAGCCTGCCTCTCATTAAGTGGCTTCGCTCCAGCGACAACTTAATTTCCTTAAGAGGACCAGACACCTGATTCAATTGTGCACCCATTACCGATTTGTTTTCCCCGTCTCGGCCTTGCTGGGACCACATGTCTCTGAACAGAAATACCCTCCCACTATATTAAATGTAGTGGACGTAATTCCCAGACATATGATTCATGCCTGCCTCCCAGTATCCATTCCTCACAGCGCTCTTAACTTAGATGGTGTTGCAGCTCCAGTCAGCTGGTCTAGGTCACCATTGGTCCCACTGCTGCAGATATTATATCATTACGGATATCCTTTATTTTGAATGTATAGATAATTATAATAGTGTCTCACGAGAGGAATATTAACTGTTTATTTCAAGGACTGCAATTCAGGCCTTCTTTCTGTTTTTAGATGTTCATATTTATAAAAATATTTAGTGTTAAATTAGATGCTTTACAAGAAAATTTCTTCACATTATTCACATTATTCAGCCTGGTTCAAGTTATCACTTGAACCAAAAAGACATTTTTGAACTAGTTCAGCATGTCAGCTCCTCAGTGCTCTATCTTTGAAGATAAGATAGCCTAAGTTTTTTTGTAATTATTATTATTATTATTATTATTATATTACATTATATTATAACAAATACATACACCTGTCAGTGTCCAACTGAGACTGATAAGAAACCGCTTTTCTTCTTGTACAGAGTTTAAATGATGCTTGTCATTTTCTGTCAACATTTCTATTTACAAACTGTAAAGATTTTTTATATCAGATACCAAATACCCCACCAACTGATGGGGTGTCGGGTGTCGGGCTGGTCCTCTGAGTAACGAGCCTCCAAAGGAAGACGTAAACCAGGTCTGGTCTGATGTAAACAGGTTGAGGCGGGATGGTGAGGAGGTCCAAAGTAGCCATAAACGGGAACCATAAAAAATTGCTGAATTGACAGAGGCTTTGCAAGAAACTAAACTCAGGTCTTTAACAAACTGAAAAGGCCTAAATAAAATGTCCTATGCAGTCAATAACCAAAAAGGCCATACTTCAATTTATGCTTTGCAAATCGCGTCGCCATTTATGGTCGCATGGATCTGGGATTCGCTTCATCTCCTGCAGCCAGCCTTATTGAAGTTGGTAAAGCCATCAAGACCAACCAAACACGCAGAGAGACGGTTTTGTTATGCAAGTACCATTCGATAACCCAAGTTCTTCATTTAGGGAAAGTAACTTGGCCTAAACTGATAAAAATGCCAGTTTTTTAGTCCCTCTATCATGTTTTGTTGTTGCTATGTGACAGTTATCCTGTCATTTGTGAAACCAACTCAATCTTTGAGGAGTTACTGAAAAAAACAAACAACCCAAAAAACTTACACCCCAAACTGAATTTTCCCTCTGTGCATATGCACATTCTTAGTGTTTGTCATCATTAGTGGTATCTAGGAAAAGCAAGGGATTAATACCCACCATCCTCTCACACACTCTCACAGACACACATTAAGAGTTTCGATTTTGCCTAAAACCTGTCCAGAAGACATCTCTAAGATTTAAAAGTGCTGAATATTGGTCTGTTTCTAGCAGCCAAAACACTGAGAAACAGCACTTACTCACCCTCAACGCTCTCCTCCTGTGAGGTTTTACCTCTCACCCCGCTGTGTGTTTGGGTGCATGCTCTTTGCTTCTATTGGCAATATTGACACCATAGCAAAAAATGAAAGGGATCCTGTTATACATTAAATATTGCTGAAACTGCTGAAAGATTTCCTAATTCTGAAATTGAGAACTGTTAATGAGCATGATATAAATAGGTGTCGTTCATGGGCATTAAAAAAATTATGTAAACATTGAAAAATAAGACCTATAGGCTATAGGAAAGTGAGTTTAATATTTTTCTATGACATTTATATTATTAATTATATTTTTACAGATACCACTTGATACTAGGTTCTAATTTGGGAATATGCAGTGCAGTCTTGGAGAAAATGCTTAATAATTGCATTTCTTCAAAACGCAGTTCTCTTCCAAGGATTAAAATTAATATGTTGCACAAAACAGAATTTAAACCATTTTTATTGAAATATACAACCAGTAAGTGTATTTTGATTAGCCTACTTTCCTAATCCAAACCACGTGTTTGAACAGCCAAATCTAACCACATGCACTACTTCCAACTTTCACCGTATAGTTTTTAGATTTATATTTTTATGTCCTATATAAACATTCAAGAGTGACAGTGCAGTAGAAAAGTAAGGAATCGCAAATGAGATGGGAAGTGGAAAAGTTTAAATACTGTGGAAAAAATGTGGAGGAAAAGTTTAGTGTTGTCCCGTGTGACAGTCAGTAGACAAAACACCATCCACCACTTCTCCTCTTTTTCCTTAGAAGCCACTGAATCAACAGTGTGTGATGTGCATATGTTGTCATGAAGCAGGAGGTTGCAGATGAACAACTTCATAATGTAGCAATACGTGGGTGGACTTTAAACATTAATGTTATGATGTAAGCAGTGCTTTATAGAGTCAAAGGGAAGTATGTGGGGAAAAATAACACAGCTATAGTACAATTTCTTTGGCCTTTTTTGTGAAACTGCAACATAGCTCTTCTATGTTCATGAGTTTGGTTTGTAATGATCATAAATAGGGAGTAGATTCAAATACAGGAGCTCACAAAAGCAGGAGTAATAACAATAACATTTATTAAAGCAACACAAAGGAGTTGGTTCATGTTAAAATATCAGTTCCAATATCATTTGAAATGTGTGTGTGTGTGTGTGTGTGTGTGTGTGTGTGTGTGTGTGTGTGTGTGTGTGAGTGTCTATATATATATATATATATATATATATATATATATATATATATATATATATATATATATATATATATATATAATAAGAATATATATATAATAAGAAAGTAGCATGTAGCGCTCATGGTCACAGTGTACCCTACTAATGGGAAAATCCACCTAAAGCAATTGTGGACTCAGCTGTGTTTTATAGTGGACATTGTGATGAAGGCAGCTAAGTCTTAAAGTAACGAAGAGGAAGAAAGTGAGAGATTGGCAAAGTAAGACACCAAACATGAGTAAACCTCAGGTAGTGTTCTAAAAGAGACTGAACCTGGCTAAAGAGAACACCCCTGAGCTAACATTTACCAGTGTTTCTTTGCTTCATTTTAACTGTGCAGTAAGTAATAAATCGAATAATCCAGTTTCTGTTTTTTAGTTGTTGTGTGGAGAATCTCCCCTTGGAATTAACTGGTTTTCTGCATTATTTTACCATAAACAATAATCTGGTCGTCATCTTTGTCACAACAATAGAATACACAATGTGCAGAAGCTCTTACTGTATTAAAAAAACAAACATTGTTTTCATTTTTTTTGTGTTTTTTATTGAATTTACCCATTTACAATGAAAGAGAAAAATTGGTGTGGCCAAATAGGATATAGAACTTAAAAGAGCAACCAGTCAATCAAAACACTCAAAAAAAGCACCAATAAAATACAGTATATATAAAAAAAAATAAAATAAGAAGGGATGTGGTAGTAACGATACCAGGGATGCAACAAGTTCATAGGAAGATGGCCTGTCTAAAAATATGCGTTTTCAATCGTGATTTAAAAATGTCAGTAACAGTGGAGTGCTGGATTTCACATGGGAGGGAATTCCATAGGTGGGGGGCTGAGCGACTGAATGCTCTTGACCCCATGGTAACCAGGCGAGCTGGTTGGAGGATGAGGTGAGTGGAAAAGGAGGACCTGAGGGATCGAGCAGGTATATTGATGTAGAGAACTTTTAAAAGATAGGAAGGGGCAAGATTTTTGATGACCATGAAAGTGAGGAGAAGGATCTTGTAGATGATGCGGTGTTGGATGGGGAGCCAGTGAAGTTGCTGCAGAACGGGTGTTATATGACTGATGGAGGGGGTTCTAGTGATGCCACGGGCAGCAGAGTTTTGAACCAGTTGTAATTTATGGGTGAACATGGCAGGCAAACCAAAGACACGAGATTTACAATAATCTAAATGGGATGTGACCAGAGTGTGAACCAGAATTTCAGCACTAAAGGAGGAGAGTGACGGGCGCAGGCGAGAAATATTACGTAAATAAAAGTAAGCTGACCGAGTGACATTATTGATGTGTTTTGTGTCCCTTTTAACAACAAAAAGTGCTACTGTAACTACATATTCAAAAGCAAAACAGAAAATGCAAAGAGGAAAGAAACAGAGCTGTAAACAACCAAGGAAGGCAAAAAGAGGAAGAGAAAGAGCTGCTTATAATGACCAGTTTCCACTGCAGTGGCCCATCGCTTTGGGACAAAGTATGTAAGGTAGACTGACCAGTTGCACTCTGTTTTTTTTGTTGTGTGTGTGTGTGTGTGTGTGTGTGTGTGTGTGTGTGTGTGTGTGTGTGTGTGTGTGTGTGTGTGTGTGTGTGTGTCAGTATCAAATCAAATCAAAGCCCTTTTCTTACAATAAAATGCAGCACAAAGTGCTTTACGGACTAAAAACCAAGTCGCTCCCACCCGCCCCTTCCCCTCCACCACCAGCTAAACTGTATGCATACTTCATACTGTGTACTTCATTTAGGCAAACTCATTACACAACGGCAGTGTAGTGTGCAGTTTCGCAAGCACCCAAAGAGTTAGGTTAAACTTAACGCTACAAAGAAAAAAAACAATAGTAAAAAGTCAAAAGGCAGAAAAAATGAAGAGCACACAGGAAAACTAAGAGTTAACAGAAATCCTAAACCATGACAGAAATATGGGATTGTGCCCAGTTCTTCCAGGCAAGATTGCACCTGTGCATATGTCTTGTCATCTTTCAGTTTAACGTGTTGCTAACTGTCACCTTACAACTAGTACAAGAAACTAGTATTTATTCTTTACATTTATGTGTCTACTGTATTTTTCATTTGTCAGAGCATTTTATTATTTCCGACGTCTCTCTTTTTTTTTCCTGCCTGAGCTCGGTGGAGCTCAACAGCGTGTGTGGAGGAGTGGCCCCCGTTCTCCCTGCCCTCTCCCTCTCCTGGAGCATCAAAAGGAGGAGGACCCACGCAGGGTGTTTGAAGAGCCCACCGACACTCCCCTTTGGGTGGTGAACTGGCAGATGCTCAAGCCACACAACTCTATCTCAGCAGGAGGAGCATCCTTCTCATCTGCGTTTGTACGCTTGCCACTGGTTTCGTTTGGAGCCATGAACCAGACATCAGTTGCATCGGTATATGACCATTTATTCTTTACATGTGCACGTCTCTTAATATCCACATCTCTTACAGGGTTGGAATATTTCTGCAGCTGGGACTAAAATATCACGCTCTGCCGACACGAAGAAAGTCAGTGCAGTGTCAACAATTTTGAATTTTTTTTTTTTTCTCAATTATACAGTTTTTACAACATGAGACACCTGTGGTCTCTGCCGTGCTGGTTGTTTGGCATTTTCCTCACTGAGTGTCAGCACTGAAGCTTTGACCTGTTTTATCTCGTTGTTCTCCACCTTCTCGCTCATCTGCCTCTAACTGCTAGACAGCACTCACTTCCTCAGACAGGCCTCCCAGAACATCATCTTAAAAAAAAAAAAAATAGTCCTGCCTTCTATGTCTTTAATTCATTTCTGTCTTTCTCACAATTTTTCCCTTTGCCTCTCTGCATCTCTTTCACTCTGCCTGTCCATCTATCACATCTCCCGACTCCTCTTCCAGTTTCTGCGCTCTCCTGTCAGGAAGAGGTGAAAGTGGGGCCTCGCCTGCAAAGAAAAGAACAGCAGCTTTGTTTTATATATCACAACTCTCAGCATGCTGGGGCTGTCTGTTGGATATCATCCTCTGCTGTTGCTTGTACAAATACATTTTCTCTTTGGTGCGCTCCATCCTCTCATCCTTTTGAAAATGCAATACAAATCTAGCATACAAATCTGCAAAGGGTATCTCATGTTTATTTTATACACATATTTACAGTTTTATGTCAAGCATAGCAGATCTTATTAAAGCACTGCACTACATTTAATAAAAGCAAAGAAGACCTTCAAAATAAAAGCACAAATGAAAGCGTATAGACTGTATTGCTGTTCGATTGCAAACTGAAATGTAGTCCACACTGCATAAATATAGTGCACGTATATAGTCAAAAACATTGAGTATTTGTGTGAAGGTTCTCAGCTTATCATTTCATGCATAAAAATTGATGGACTTTTTTTATTTTTTTTTGCCTTTGTTGGATTCTGAAGATGAGCAAGTACATATTAAAAACAGATTGTAGTGTAATCCCAGTGCATTAACACTTTTGAAACACGTAAACAAAATATTGTTATCTGTTATAATGGCATTTAATTTATTCAAACTTAAAGTATTAAATTTGTCCATGCTCTCGCAACCATTAACAGACAATGAAAACATGAAAACACAAAGCATGAAAAAGTGGGGAAAGTTTCACTTCCAGTTGCATTCAAAGGAATATTTGAGCACTTTCAATAAGTCTCCCTTGGCTCTCATGCTGCCCCAACCCTGGTGACCAACTAAGTTAACTTTGGGCTCTCTATGTCACCCATCAACGGTGATGGAGGTAGTTCACAGAGCTACAGTGGACATCGTGGCAGAGGTGACCGAGAGGCTCAAGAAAGTGATAACGGGAGACAAAACAAGTCAGTGATGAAGCAAGACACCAAACAAAATAAGTCTTAGACAGTGTTGTAAAAGTGACTTAACCTCCAGTTAAACATTGTCTAGATGTTCCTCTATGTAATGAGTTATTTTTTACCATTGTTAAAAAAAATAACATGCTACAAGGTGAATAAATAGATAGATAAATAGGTTTGTGTCAGTGCAGGTAGGGACAAACATGTGCAGGACACATATTGCTCTCTCCTTGTGTTCTCCATCATTTTCTCCAACCCCCATCTCCCACCCCACCTCTCCCGATATGGCATATCTGACGCATCTTTCCCTAAGCAATATGTTTACAATAACATGTCCTTAGTCAGCTGAGGGATGCACCACCAATACAGATATTTTGCATCATGTTTGGGTTGTAATTCAGCAGGGAAACAGAGGACACAATTGTGTTTTTTTGTGTTTTCACATTTGTAGAGATCCCATTTCCCTCGAGCGAGCTATTACAGTTCCATGGTCATATTTCATAAAGGAACTGTATAAAATGCAACAATTTTAACAGGCTTATTGTAACTTTGTATGTATGTGTGTGTAGCAGCAGTCGCCTAGTAATCTAATGTGTGAGTTTCCCTGTTTGTTTGAAACCCTTTATGATGTGATCAAAAAGAAACAATGTGCCGACGCTGAAGGGGACTGACCCAGTGAAGGAAGGGAGAGGGTCTCTACACATGTAAGCCTTGTCAATGAAATTAGGCAATCCTTTTTTTTAATTAATGAATATTTCAGTGGTTATTGCAGCTTCTCACATGAGTCTCTCTTTTCACTGCTCCCTTTGCTCATAAGTGAATCACTCATCTAATGATTTAATTAATAGTATTGTATCCACAGATGAAAAGCTTATATTTAATCAGCAAACCAAACTGAACTGATATCAGGGGCCTTGACTGTCATCAAAACGTGCTTGAGGTCCCACTTGCTTACTAAGCCACTATAAGCCCTGGGACACCCATACTTAATTGAGAGTTAATAAATAAATGTGGTTAGAGTAATCCCTGGATCCAGCCTCTCAGAGTCCCCAGTCTTGCTCTCTCTCTGTGTGTGCGTGCGTGCGTGCGTGTGTGTGTGTGTGTGTGTGTGTGTGTGTGTGTGTGTGTGTGTGTGTGTGTGTGTGTGTGTGTGTCTGTATCTAAGTGTATGCAAGCAAGCCCTGGCCAAGCTCCCTATATGTCTACAACTGTGCCAAGGCAGGCGCTACTCTAGTGTGCCAGATACTAGTTTATTCACCTGAGATGGCCCTCGTGTCACCGTATGAGCCATATGTTATATCCCAGGATGACTGGTCCCAGAACGCTCTCTCTTTTCAGCTGTATTTGGCAAATGTACTTTGGTATTATGAAATATATATATATATATATATATATATATATATATATATATATATATATATATATATATATATATATATATATAGTTGGTTTTTTTTTTTTTTACACTCCTGTCATTAGGAACAGCAGGGATGTGATTTTTAGTTTTTAGACAACACACAATAAAGAAAAAAAAACTGGCATGGACTTCTGTTGTGTAAATATAATCAAATACAAGCACAGCAACAGTTTTTTCTCCTATACTTTTAAAGCAATTTTATTGGTTTTATTTTGTTTGTTTTTTTTAATGGTCTGATCATGAGCAAACATACTTGACGTACATTAGTCCTGGTTAAGCCTTAAGCTGTTCATTCAGTATCAGCTCCACGACTGGATGGTCAAGCTGAGCTACTGCAGATTCTGAATTGTAGAATTTCTCCATGTCCTTATATAAAAAAAAAGAAAAAAAGAAAAGATGTTAATCTCCACCTTCAGTTGTAAATTAGGGAGCAAGTAGAAGATGCAGATGCTATTGAATATTGTCAAAACAACATCATTGGCTGGACTGTTTCAGTGGAAAACAAAACAAGCACATCACAATCACATTTACGTTTTATCAGTTCAAGATTATTTTATGAATGTTACGTGAAAAAAAGTCATTCGTTAAAATCTTTTATGAATAAAGGGGATGTACATAAAAAGACCTGTGGCAGAGGCCCGTAGCATAATATAAGTATGGTAAACATGAAAATTAAACACATTAAAGCACATTAAACATTGAACAATCAGTCTATTCCGGGTTTAATAACAACCTGTCACAGAAGATTTATGGCTGAAATGTAAACATGATTTTAATAGAAATAGTAGTACAAAAAAATATGAATGAATCATTGGTGAATAAAAAAAATATATTTTTGCTACATGTACCTTTATTTTTATTCCTTTCTAGACAGTCTTAACTGAAGGAGTTTCATCTTTTTTCCCATAAATGTCTTTTTTATTTGCTAATAAAAATGTATTTTCATATTCAGGCCTGCTGCACATTCTAATAAAAGTTTGAGAAGGTAAAGTCTGTATGACTTTGTACTGTTACCAGTTCTCGCCACAAGACTGCCAGGTGTTGAGGTTAGCAAACACTGTAGTTTAAGGTTTTTATGCTTTCTCCCTCAAAGCATGCTTCCAGGTGTGCAAAAGTAACAGGCGCCCATTTCTTCCAAAAAAAAACTGCTGTGCAGTATTAATTTGTCTCACCACATGAGATGTTTCCTTTGCGTGACGGTTCATCCCAGATGCCACTAAAGCCTGAGAGGTTGATGCTTCCTCACCACAGCAAAGTTTTACGTAGTATTTTTTTTAACATAACCCATAATTTTAGTGCTCTGCAAAGGTTTCCCACAGTAATCAGGTGTTCCTGGGATTATGGACTGATTAAAAATAATGTTCTTGATGCAATGTAGCCTAAATTATTGGAGATGAGGGATGTCCATTTCTGCTTATGCCTTATTTCTGCAGAGGTTGGCTGAGTCCAGCTGAGTAAAATGTATAATTCTTAACTCTAGACATAAGTAAGGTGAAAGCAGAAACTGAAAAATGTAAAATGTGGGCCATGTGTCAATTTTTTACAGTTGCTTTTCCTTTTTATTTGTTTGTTTTATTACTTCTTTCTCCATAATATTTCAGTTATAATTAAACACACATACTGATTTGAAAGCAAAGGAATGAAAAAAAAAGAGTGTGTTTAGTTAAGCAGGGGCAGCCTCTGGTCCATTGTCCATCATTTATTGATAAAGGCCCTAAAAAATGCACAGGGAAAAAAAAAAACTAATGAAATTATCAACGTTGTTGAATTAATGATGAATGGGAATAAGAAAAGGCTGGGTTCTCTGTGGAGTCAGAGAGGAGTGCTGCCTCATTAGCCATGCAGTCTCATCACATCCTCCTTTGGAGCTGCAGACACTGGGGCTCTCCACTCTCTCCTCTCCTCACCATCAGGACCTGCCATTGGATTTCATTCAGAAAAAGCTCCCGTCTTCCCTTATTCCCTTTGCCCCTACCCTCGGCTTTTTCTCTTTTGCTAATCTGTTTTCTTGATCTTTCCTACGTCACCCACCACTCCCACCCTTGGTGCTTTTCATAAGACTGGAATTCTTTGGTGGTTCATTTTACTTGTCATCTGCTTCAGATTTCCCGAAGATGAAGCAAGAAAAAGCCAAAAGCTGGTTGTGGACTTACTTGTGGACAGAGAGTGTGTGTGTCTCTCTCCCTCGCTCCATTATTTTATTTATTTTTTTGTCTTCAAGCCCTGCTTCCTGACTGCCTCTCCCTCTCTGTGGATATCATTCCAGATTTTGTACATGCAAATGAATTGGGAGGGAGGCGAGGCTGTGTTTGGATTCGTTGCCCCCCCTCGTGCTCCTCCTCTTCGTCTTCTTCTTCTTTTCCCTGGGTGAAGTAGAAGTGGGCTGGTGAGCTGAAGCACGCTGAGAAATCGTGGGCATGGGGTCTCATTAGGTAAGCAGAGGCCAGGGCAGCAGGGCTTCAACCAGGCAATGATTATTCCGGGAGAAATATCTTGATGAGAAATACTGTCTCTCATACTTGACAACCTCTTTTAACTTGAGAAATGTAACAGTCAGGCAAGATTGATTTCAAAATTAAAATTTTCAGCATTTTACTCTATTTATATATATATATATATATATATATATATATATATATATATATATATATATATATATATATATATATATATATACACTAGAGGCCCTTCAGTTCCATTTTATTCTGTATCTGAATGGACTTGATAATGGATGCGATTATCTGTTTTTTGTTTGTTTTTTTTTTTGTCAAGAGAATTAATAATTTTACAGATTTTCAAAGCTCCATCATAGCTACTACAGAACAATGATAAAACTCAAATTTAAACTGATTACATAAAGCACAATGCCTGACAGACAGCAGTGACATGCATAATATAATCTGCAGGCCTTCGCATGATAATCTAATCTGGGATGGATTCAATTATTAAATAACAACATGGTGTGGTATCCTTAAAACAAATTGCCCGTGTCAACCAGAGCACACAGAGCTGTGCGGTCACAGGTGTAATTTTATGTCTTCATGTGTCAGTCCCACCCACACATGAAAAAACATACACCCATCCTCTTCTTCCACGGTTGCTTTTCTTATAAATTGGTTGAATTGATCCTCATATGAATCAGGTATGTCCTCAAAGGGCTTCGTCAATACATTGACTCCTTTTATGAGGGTCATCAAATAGCCATTACTGGACATCTGGGGGTCCCGTCTGGGGAGAGGCTGCCCACGGTGACTGATGAGGCGGACGGGGATGGTAACTCGTCTGGAGGCCTCTGAGCTTGGGACTTATGGCGAAAAAGGGAGGGGAGGGGTCGCTTATTGAGTGTTAAATTCATTAGCCAAGAAAAAGTCAAACGAAAGTGCTGAGCAAGTGAGCTGCTACAGCTCTACAAAAATGTTGTTTAGGTCCTTTCTGGTGGGGTAACCTTAATACAAAAATATACAAACCATTTATGTAAGACAGAACAGACATTTAATCAGAGATGCAGCTGGCAATCACTTTCATATTTGATCAATTCAGCAGAGAAAACGATCACTTTTCATGACAAATCATTTGAGCGTCTATCTGGAAAACCACAAAATATGAAAAAAACAAATCCATTATAATAGTCTTAGCATCATATTTTCAGTCCTTGGTGAGTTCTAGTTAAAAATGTAAAATGTGTATGTTCCAAATATTGTATTTCAAAGTGAATCTTTTTTATTGTTTTTTTTTTTTTTGTGAAAATAAAAAAAACAACATTTAAATGTTTTTCTTCTTTTCAAAATAGGCAAATTTATGTCAGTCAACTAATTAGTTAATTAATAAAATGTTTCAGGTTTAGTTTTAATACCAAATGTAAGTGTTTAATCTTTTCTCATTTATATAATGTTAGAAAGCTATATAGTGAGCTTAATGTTCACTGTAAAAATATAAGCGTTTTAGCAAGAGGGACAATAAAACAGGTTTCCTCCATAAAATCAAACATTTTGGTCTTCCTCAAAGTCTCCTCTAATAGGCTTTATTTCGATTACTGTTCAATGTTATTGTCAGTATAAATGATTTGAAGAATAACCTACACTTCCACCAGATACTTTTCACTAGATAAGGTGAGATAAGCATTTTGTACATCTGAAAAAACAATGGAAAGAAATCAAGCAAACAAACAAAAAAAAAAAAAGCAAAAGGGAGGGATTACATACACATGACAAGAAAAGGAAAGGGAAAAATATCCTTGAGTATTCCCCATGGTTGCTTTCACGTATTATGAAACAATCTTTGAGACCGAACACAGACACAGCACGATGTAAACAAACTGCCAATGCTGTCAAACACTTCTTCACAAAGTGTCAAAAGTTCAGACTTTTCAATTACAGCAGTTTTAATATGCATGCAAGCCTCCCCTGACTGATTAAAATGCACCATTTTAAGTCTAATTGTTCAAGAAAACTGTGTTTTATGTTGCTGCAATGGTAATAACTAATGATAGATGCATAAAATTTGCATACATTTCCCAGACCAAGAGAATATCTGATCATTGTGCCACAGAGAATTGCTCTAAGTTAGGAAGTTAATTTCATTATCTCCTCCTCCTCATTTAAAGACCCCCACTTTACAATAATTGGAAAACAGAATAAAAGATTAGCTTTTGACTGGGTGACGGGCGTTAATAAAGTGTGATGGAATGTGAGTGTAACAGAGAGGGTACCAATTACAGCAGCCAATCTGAGCAAGGGAACCGTTGATGGTGGTGGTTCAATCTCTTCATCTGCAGTACAGTACCATCGGGGACCCACTGCAGAGACCTCTGCTCCAGCTTGCAGGCTAATTGTCAATTCTGCTTAAGTCATAAGGGGAGCTATTTTACCAAGGCTTTGGAGAGAAAGTGAACCGTCAAATGAAAGTAAAAGCGGAATATGAATATAGAAATAAAGTTAAAAGAGAGGCATGGGAAGATTTTGTGGGTCAGATAATGGGATTCATAACAAAAATTATATATATGAGAGAACAATATTAGTTTTATGAAAGTTGTTACAGTCATGGAATAGCTAAAGTTTATATACTTTGTACTTTTTTTTGTCCAATGTGACCATTTTCTCCACAATTTGTTTGAAGTAAGATCATAATTTTCAGCACAAGACACATTATAGTCACATTCTTTTGAGAGAACCGTGGACTGCAGGAGAAAATTCATGACACCAGGTTGTTCCTCACTCTCATGGGTCACCTTCATAGCTCATCTTCTCACTGCCTTAGTGACATTAACCACATCAATCACTGTGGCCCAACACTGTGCCCCCCATCACTTACTGGCTGAATCAAGTATATGAAACAAGTGAGTCACACAACTGGCTGAAGACTAAATGGTTTATGTGTGTTTTACGTAGGAAAAAAGAAATTCTGGTAAGTGGGTGATGTGTACAGGTTGCATCAGGATGTAGAGGACAGAGAACTGGTTTGAACATATTAGGCTACATGATGATTATAAATAACTGATCATGGTAGTTATCATGTAAATCAGATTTCAGTCCAGACACAACGCAAACTTATCACAAACAAATCATTCATTACTGCTTTGAGTTGGTTTAATTTATCTGAGCAAACGTTCCTTAATAGGCTATAGATCATAGGTTTTTTTGGACAACTACTGCCAGGTAATGTAGTTCTTACCCATCATGTTCAGCCATACCCACTGAGTTCGCAAAAATTATCTTGCGTGAAATGAGTTTGGTGCCATTACATTTCACAGCCAATTCCATCCGTGGTCAACGTCGCAAACCAATCGCAACGGGTGAGGATGGGCTTTATGCATTAAGACATTCATAAAGGATTGTGTCTCCGTCTGCATCACATGCATCCTTTTCTCTAACTAGTTGTATGTCTGTCCAGTGGCACTCAGAGGCAGTTTCTTCTTTGTCTCTCCTGCTAAAAATGAAAGTTGAATCCAGAGGAACTCGGGTAATTCTTTGTATCTAAAAGGGAAGGAATGAGGATGGCTGACCAGGCTAGTTCTTGTTGCCTTTTGAGTAGTTAAAAGTCACATTGTTAACGTTAAGTCATTAAGTTGATGTCGTAAGTTTTTTTGGTTTTTTTTTCTTTTACACAGGCTTCAAAAACTGCTATAAAGGTAAAGAAAATGGGTTTTCAAGTCTTCAGTTTGGCTACAAATGTTGATTGCATAATAATAATGTGTTTTACTTTACAAACACTAACTGTTTGTAATAATGGCTTTTAATTGATCTTCAAAGTGTTGGTTAAATGTTTTTCGACTTTGAATAAAGCTGTTGGATATAACAATGAGAACGTATCATTTTCAAATGTCATTCATACATTTCATCAATGTCATCCATGCTTTTATGTTCATGTAGAAATGTATACATTCTTTTTAAAATATAATCTTAAAAATTATTTTTTATCTTGTACTTTTCAGTTTTCTGATAAGTGACTGTACAGCACAGGAATGAAAAGTGGATAAATTGGAAATAATCTACAATTATATAAATACAATACAATAAATTACATTTGTATAATTTTAATATTTTCACATTTACAGATGAGGTTTTGTCAACAGATGGATACATATGTTTTGTTTTCTTAATCCTTGTGTGACAAATATTCCGACTTCAAATTCAGACTTTGGCAACATGTAAGCAAAACGTATCAGCTGCTCTAACCACCACTCATCTTTTCCGCACCTTCCTAATTGGACATTATCAGAGATGGAAGTAGGACAGGATAATAGAAAACTGCCGATCCATACGCACACATACATCTACACACAGGCACAGACAATCCAGCCTCATCAAAAACGATACAGCGGGCCCTTTGTTGTCAAAGTCTTCATACAAGAATCGCATATTCATGGGGGTTTATTTAAGCCATTTCTGCTTGCATAAGCATGCAGCGAAGCAGTGAGTCCTCTGAAATGTCTCTTCCTGGCATTCGCTGCCACTTAATCTACCTCTGTGTTTGAGTAGGTGGCACCTTGTTTTTGAAACCTTGCACTGAATCGCGTCCCCATTTCAGTCTCCAGGTTTAATAGTGGCTTGAAGGCCTGTGGTAACACAAAATACCTCCTGATTATACGCTAAACAGCAAGACTGGCAGTTATTCCTTGACATTATTTTGTTGTGGAGTGGCAGTGGACAAAGAGCTGCTTTGAATTAGTGAGTAACTGCTTCACAGTTGAACTGATGTTTACTGCCTTACTGTACATTTGTTGAATGCAGCTGTTATCCCACTACAAAGCACAACGATCACATACAAACCAGGGAGCTTACCCTGAACTCAGACAATTTCATTGTGATTTCAGACTCCCCTGTATCTTTATTTTATATTGTATCATTGTTTTATTTGTAAAACCTGGAAAACAATATTTTTGTAGTTCAGATATACATAGATGGCATGAGATTTTAAAGTGTAATAGATATAAACAACAGAGCAATGTCCCCCAGCTAGAATCTTTCCATCTACCCACTGCCTGACCAATGGAGTCATGAGGCTTTTCCTTCTCCTGTAAATAATGATCCATCTGCTGTCAAGTGTTTTCTTTCCTCCGTAAGTTCAGCATTCACCACTTCCATTCAATCTCATTCTTGGAGGTGCTGTCAATAACAACAGCTTTTTCAGAGACCTTAGCACCCTGTAAAATTCATGCATGCACTTCCTCTCTGTTAGTCTTTGGCTTGGCAATAAAATCTACAGTTGGTTTTCCTGCTGCTGTGCTGTGGCTGAAGGAGTTTACTATGATTTCAATTGAAAGACATATTGCATCTATTTCAGGCTACATGATTATTAGACAGGGAGATTGCTGCGAGCTGTTCAGAATACACAACTGACTTTTTTAACTGGGAGTCTGGAAGTCATTTGGCTGTTCACATTATGTGACTGATCACTGGCAGAGAGTCACATACTGACTGTGACCCAACCCCAAGTTACTCAAGTGGTCTCTAAAACCACATTTTCATTATTTGGGATTGGTCCACAGGAGGAAATGGATGGTGCAAACTGTAGTATGAGTTGTTCAGAACACAAAGCTGTAGCTTGAATAGGGATTATTACAAGCCAAGATATTTGACTTGTAAAATATCCATTGGTCCTGACTCCCAACTCCTGCTTTCCAATTTTTGTATTGTTTATTTTGTATTGTCTTAAAGGATCCAAATGTTAACTATCATTTAGTGTTATTGCATGTCCCATTTGTACCCTGAAGTCAGAAGTTCCAACTCAGAATTTTAAACTGGAATTGCCAGTAAACATGGAATTCCAATTTGAAAATTCAGAAAATTATCACGTAACCCAACCTCATAATCCAACAAGGCCTCTACTCATATCAACAAAGTAACATTCCAGCAGATTTTACTTTTTACATAAATTCTGTCTTTTGTTATTATTCCCATTAAATAAAAGGTACTTTGGTACTTTTTCTACTTTTCATCAATTAATGCGTTTCGGAACTATAGGGTATGTGCTAAATACAGTATTAATATAAATTGGCATTGTTAATAATTAGTATTGTCAATAACAGCATCAGTGAAGCTATGCCGACTTCCGGTGTAAAGGGAATGCACTGTTCGCGTGTGGAGTTACTTGCATCTCAGTATTACCCTGAACGGCAACTTCTCCAGGTTGCATCCCATCTCATGTATTACCAGGAACAGGCACCAGTTCTTTGCATCTCTATGAAAGTTTAAGCAGCGATCTTTAGAGGTTGGATGTTTGTTATAGTGTGAAATATGCTTACACAAAATACAGTCTGGGTTTGAAGCAAGCGCCTGGTTAGTTTTGCAAAACTGAGATGAGTGAGGTGACAGCCAGCGACAAGAAGCAAATAAACAGTCTCAGTGCAATGTTTTCTAGTCTTAGGTTTAATTTGTGCAAGTATGGGAGCCTTTAAATCATAATCATTCACTTGTGGTTTATAGACATTCTGGACATATTGCCTGAATGGAGTCAGACGATTAAAGATAAGTTTTAGATTCAGGAAACACAGAACCAACAAATTTATCTTGCTTGATGCAAATTATACACAAGCACTGTGTAATTTACCCATATCAGCCACACCATGAATTACCTTAATTAGAAACATCACCTCAAGCACTTTCTATTGATCGCCCAGTATGCTAATTCAAAAGTAATCTTGGACAGCTACCCAAGAAAGCCATCACTGCCTGGCTTTCTCGTGGCTGCTCAATCATTAGTCGTTGAAAGCATTTCCTCTTCTTTTAAAATGTCTCCCTTTTTGCCCCAGCGTTTTGTATTTTTAATTTTCTTTTCCCAGTGCTTTGTTTGATGTTTTGTAACTTTTCAAGTGTTGCCAGTGAATTGGTGCTTTTATGAAGGAAATGCTTCCCTTGCAGGGTGGCAAGGGTGCATCTCCGTATAAATATTTTCAATTGATGAATATGATACACCACTGCAGCGCCTTTGATAGTCTACTGCCAGGGACCTGAGTGATGTCATAATGGTAGGACACCAACCCTGGGCAAAACATCCCAATCCACAGCAGAGAGCAACAAACATTAGAGCCCTTTGACGTTCTCTGCGTTGAATATTACAGTAGTGATTACAGAGAAAGGAGTTGCTTCTGGAGTCCACCAGGGACCCCGAATGTGTTTAAGGTCAAGCCATCTCAATTCCTCCTCAGTCAACTTTGAGATATTTGATGACTTGTTGTTTTGACTGCGCTGTTTTCAGCCACGGCCAGGTCTTCAAAATGTATGAGGCCATTACATATGAACAACTTGGCGAGCAAGTCAAGGCAGTGATAGAACTGGTTTCAAAAAGAAGTTAGTGTTCTTTAACGTACCTTAAGCTTAAAATAAGTTCAACATACAGGCAAATGTCTTTCCTATCGAAAAGTTTACCAAACAGATAACCACCTTCAGAACATTTGAACTTTAGAAAGTTCAGTTTGGCCAAAATCAAAACAGTCTCACTCACAACATGCAAACCGCAGCTTCTTCTTTCAACTCTGGTTTCAGCACAGGTCTGAGAACTGCATGTTTAATTTGAGAGCTTTATAAATGTTAGAGGGCAGCTTTTGTAGGACTAAATCAGGCCAACTCTATCCTGATCATGACCAATATTTTTCAAGGTAAATTATACAGGATTTTAGATAAATATAGTATTACACTACAGTTGTACCATATGTATTAATCATGGTTCCAATTTTTGTTTTGTCTGCATGAGTTTTTCTTTCTTAAGCTTTTATTAAAGGTAATTGTGTTAAACTTCCCTTTCTGATTTTGAGTCTATTGGCTGTGTGTCAAATCCTAATGATTCTTAATCAAAACTAGAAGTATTATCTAAACTGTGTGAAGAGAGTTTTGAAGGCTAGAATATTATGTATGAAATATTTTCTCAACATCTTCTAAATAAGTCTACACAAAATTTCAACTTCCTTTCATGGGCACAAATATACAGTAATAAAATATTTTTAAATTTAAAAGAAGAAAGTGTAAACTTGAAAAGAGTCACTAGTGAAAAGTAAATGGTTGCATGTTGAGAAGCTAAGATCAATAAAATATAAAACAAATAGGAAATGACCAGGATACCGTTTTGGTTTGGTTTTTACTGATTTTGAACAAAGGACTAATTTTTGTGTCTATATTTTAAACACCCCAAGGTGCTGATTCGCTCTGGTTCTTTGTACCTACTTTCTGATTTTTTTTCTGATCATGTTAGATTTAGATAAGAAAATGCATGTTACTAAAACTAAACGAATCTCACAGATTTTTTTTCTTTAAAGCAAAGAGCTAAACATGTATTAGTACTTGTATATTATAGTATGTTCCACATGGACAGCTTGCAGTTAAGAAGAGCATTAAAACAGCATAAAAGAATTGTATTGCCTTAACACAAGCTCTGTGCAGTTTTCCACAAATAATATATCCTATTACTCTCAGCTAGAAAATGTTCAAAATATCAAAGAGAAGAGCTTCAACCTGCATGGGAAATATCAAGGGTTTGAAAAATGGGATTACCCAATAGCTGCCCTAAAAGTGACTTTCTCATCATCAAATTCATTAGTTTATTTATTGTGTAAAGGATCTACAGAAAGAATTGTTTAACTGATGACAGCTATAAAAATGCACATGCATTAAAGTCAAAATATAATGGAACTGTTTGATTTTTTTATTTTCTTTAAAGCGTAAATTTTTCTTGTAATACTGTAGTACGTTTAAGACCTTATCCATAGGACTGAAATACATTTTGAATATTTTTACAACAAGGATGTATTTTCAAAGCCTTTTTTCCTCCCTGCTTTTTAAAGACATTTCAGGTGTTGAAATGATCTAACAAAGATTTATGCCGGATGAGGTGGAGGAAAGAAGGAAGCTATCGAACTTGTGTCCTGGTTTCCCTACTAGATAATGATCTCCTGAAAGTGTGTGTTTTTTCCTATTCTTCCAGTAACAGTGTGTGCGAGATGAAAGATAGTTCCGGGGCAAGTGCACCAGCGCACATCTGACTGAGGCAGGTGTTAGAAATGTAGATGGCTGGGAGAGACTAAAGACAATACAAATTTGAAGTGAAAACGCTACTGGCACGCCTCCTCTGTTCTTAACACGTGAAGCCCCAGGCCGATCAATTATTCATCTTATTGTGTGTGCGCGTGGCATAGTGTTAGTTCTGTAGTCGGTGAGGAGGTGTCTGTTGCACTTAAAGAGTGAACGCCACATCACTTGGCAGGCCCAGGTCTGTCAGCCTGTCTCCTTCTCCCTCTCTCTCTCTCTCTCTCTCTCTCTCTCTCTCACACACACACACACACACACACACACACACACACACACACACACACACACACACACACCTAAAAAGCCCTTGTTCTGCCTGAGCCTTTTTAATGATGGGATCAGGGGCGAGAATTGGTGGCTAAAGTGTAGCTCCAGTTATCTGAAAAAAAGGAGAAAAGAAAGAGAAACATAGAGCAAGAGGAGTGTGAAAGAGAGAACGATAGGGTGGGTGAAAAAAGGAGGAGGAGGTGGTGGGAAGAAATGTGGGGGGTGCTTTGTACACTGGGGGTATTTTTCAAAGCAGAGCAGACTCGAAGCCATTGGGAGACTCCTTTGACTTTAATCTTTGCTGCTTCTTTGAAAATTATGACCGAGGACCACAGTTGCTTCATTAAAAGACATGTTCTGTTTCTTGTGTAGTTCCAGCCAGATCTTCTTTTTGTGCATGTGCTGCTGATTTCAGCTTTCCATCCTCCGTGTTTCCTGCAGCCTCCTGAGCACTTACCGTGTCAAGGGCCATTCACTTTGGATGTGTGTATGCAAACTGATCATAGGTCGATGGATGTTAATGAGACAGGCACGCTGGACTCGCACATCCCTGCACTGTGCTCAGTATCATCTGTGTCTACAAAGTCATTGTCATGTGTTGCATGGTAATCAAGGTTTCCACTCTCACTTTTGCTGCCAGTACAAAGATGTGGCAAAAATGTGGTGCTGCAGTTGGTGGGTTCCTTAATGAAGCAACTGTGGTCCTCAGCTGTAGTTTTCAAAGGACGTGTGTAAAAACCTGTGCATCTGGTACTTCTCTGAAAAAAACTAAATCAAAAGTCTGTTGTAGGAAGTTGCGGTCACTGGTTCAGAATGTATTTAACTGAAGCACCTTTGCAACTGAAGTTTGCATCCAATCAGAACTTTGGAACAACTTGTAAATTCATGTGATGAAGAAGTCTTTGTTGCTCCAAATTGCTTAATGGGGACAACTGTGTGTTTCCTCAATTTCTCCTAGAAGGCATTCTTAAAATAAATATACTTGTAGATGTGAAAAGTGAAAAAAATAGTCAAAGTTTCTGATAAGACGTTCATTTTCAGCTCAGTGATCAAATTAAAACCTTACCATTTTATGCCTCTAGAAATTACGAATACAGTATCCTGTCAGAAGCTTTTAACTAAAATAGATCAATGTCAATCTGACCTCATCACATAATAAAGCCTTGTGAAGAATGTGTAGGGTGTTAAAAGGGTATAGTTTAGGCCATGTTTTCTTTTTTTTCTAAGTAATTATTTTACCTGGACTGAAACAGTTGTGTTGCCCTAAACCTATTAAAATAGCAAATGGTAATGAAATGTAATAATAATAGCTCCTACATAGGGGTTATATAAGACTGAAGGCAAATGAGTGAAAATCCAATGATTACACATTTGAATTGGATTTAGGGGTCCCAGATGAAAGTGCAAAGAGTTACTCTTTAATGAGACAACTGCATGTGGATGATGAAACTTTAGTTAAGAAACTGTTATATAAGATGAAATATAACAGTTATAACTGACCCAGGTTTGAATCCCGCACCTGGCAGGTATTTGTATCTAGGTAAGAACAAGGCTTCAATCACATATCTCAGCTGCAAATAATGACTGACTTTACTGATCTCACAGAAAGAAAATTCATTTGTAATAAGGTATAAAATAAGCTGTGGACCAGGGCATACTGAGGAGAAACGGGAACCTGGAAGAAACCACACATAGACCAGCAATGCCACGGCTAAGCAAGCACTATCTTTAATTTAATCCAAGTCACAAGCTTAGAAGTGTGCATCTTTCTGCTGGATTTCTTCTTACTACTACTAGTACTACAAATGCTACTTCACTCAGTTGCTTTCCCAAATGGCACATCTTCCAGCACGCTTGTGGCAGCATCGCGTGGAATCTCATGCCCTACCTTCTGGCCTGTGGTATCTTTTCTCAGCAAATGTACCACAGCTACCACATCAGCAGAACCAGAGTAGAGTGCACTGGATTGTGTTTGAATGTCAGATGCTTATAATGAAATACGCTGACATGAACGCAACAAAATCCATTTGGGTATTTGAAACTATTTTTTTATACCTTTCATGCCTCCATTGATTCGAGGTCCTATGGCCGGGACACAGGGTGACGGACAATGGATTCTACCAGCGGAAAGGACCCGGCAAAGTGCGCATAAGGGAACAAATCAATTTTTTAAGTGTTATCTTTTCCCCATTTCAGGCCTTGGTAGAAGAATGTGCACAAGCCACAGGGCAGAGAGCGCACATCTTCTGTTGATAGCTCAGTTGGTAGAGCGGGGGACTATAGGACCAATGCAGCAAGTACCCTAGGTAGGCTAGTATGTACCCTAGGTAGGTTGCTGGTTCAACTCCGCCACAAAGGACGGTTGTTTTTGTTCACCTGACCAGATGGCACCTCTATTCCATTGTTATATTATGCTATTGCCACAGCAATCTTCTCTGGATGTGACGTCAGACTGCTTACACCGCACGTGGTTTGGCATACTGCCAGCGTACCAGGGCTAGTGGCGCAATGGATAACGCGTCTGACTACGGATCAGAAGACTCTAGGTTCAACTCCTGGCTAGCTCGACAAGCTCGTTCTTTAATTTACTCCAAGTCACAGGCTTAGAAGTGTGCGTCTTTCTGGTGGATTTCTTTCTTTTTACTTTAATTTCGTCATTTCCTTTTATCATTTGTCTGTTTGTATAACTACAAATCTACACTTCAATGCTGCCGCCGGACAGGGCGTCTTCTACTACATTTTCTAACGCTGCCTGGGCTCACTCATTATATTTGTCTTTCATGGGAACAATTTTCTTCATTCTCTTCATTCCTCATGGCTCATTCAAGGCAAATGCCCTTACCGGAGGACACAGGCGCCACAACCCCGTACACGCTTATTGCAACCTCCAATGTTCCAATGTTTTAACAAAGGCAAGTGCTTTCCCTGGAAGATATATGCAGCGGACCACCTTGAGACGTAAATGGAATTTCAGAGTATGTTCATTCACTTTGGTGGTTGGTGAACATTCAACTTTTGCTGTCTTGAACCAGTGAGCTGTGATCGTATAGTGGTCAGTACTCTGCGTTGTGGCCGCAGCAACCCCGGTTCGAATCCGGGTCACAGCAATCATGCGAAAGCCTTAGTCTCCCAAAGTTTTGAAAAATCCATATGTATGTTCCAGGAGCGCATTTCGTTGCCAGACTTCCACTCAGGCTGTGCTACTTCACTCGTTGCTTTCCCAAATGGCACATCTTCCAGCACGCTTGTGGCAGCATCGCGTGGAATCTCATGCCCTACCTTCTGGCCTGTGGTATCTTTTCTCAGCAAATGTACCACAGCTACCACATCAGCAGAACCAGAGTAGAGTGCACTGGATTGTGTTTGAATGTCAGATGCTTATAATGAAATACGCTGACATGAACGCAACAAAATCCATTTGGGTATTTGAAACTATTTTTTTATACCTTTCATGCCTCCATTGATTCGAGGTCCTATGGCCGGGACACAGGGTGACGGACAATGGATTCTACCAGCGGAAAGGACCCGGCAAAGTGCGCATAAGGGAACAAATCAATTTTTTAAGTGTTATCTTTTCCCCATTTCAGGCCTTGGTAGAAGAATGTGCACAAGCCACAGGGCAGAGAGCGCACATCTTCTGTTGATAGCTCAGTTGGTAGAGCGGGGGACTATAGGACCAATGCAGCAAGTACCCTAGGTAGGCTAGTATGTACCCTAGGTAGGTTGCTGGTTCAACTCCGCCACAAAGGACGGTTGTTTTTGTTCACCTGACCAGATGGCACCTCTATTCCATTGTTATATTATGCTATTGCCACAGCAATCTTCTCTGGATGTGACGTCAGACTGCTTACACCGCACGTGGTTTGGCATACTGCCAGCGTACCAGGGCTAGTGGCGCAATGGATAACGCGTCTGACTACGGATCAGAAGACTCTAGGTTCAACTCCTGGCTAGCTCGACAAGCTCGTTCTTTAATTTACTCCAAGTCACAGGCTTAGAAGTGTGCGTCTTTCTGGTGGATTTCTTTCTTTTTACTTTAATTTCGTCATTTCCTTTTATCATTTGTCTGTTTGTATAACTACAAATCTACACTTCAATGCTGCCGCCGGACAGGGCGTCTTCTACTACATTTTCTAACGCTGCCTGGGCTCACTCATTATATTTGTCTTTCATGGGAACAATTTTCTTCATTCTCTTCATTCCTCATGGCTCATTCAAGGCAAATGCCCTTACCGGAGGACACAGGCGCCACAACCCCGTACACGCTTATTGCAACCTCCAATGTTCCAATGTTTTAACAAAGGCAAGTGCTTTCCCTGGAAGATATATGCAGCGGACCACCTTGAGACGTAAATGGAATTTCAGAGTATGTTCATTCACTTTGGTGGTTGGTGAACATTCAACTTTTGCTGTCTTGAACCAGTGAGCTGTGATCGTATAGTGGTCAGTACTCTGCGTTGTGGCCGCAGCAACCCCGGTTCGAATCCGGGTCACAGCAATCATGCGAAAGCCTTAGTCTCCCAAAGTTTTGAAAAATCCATATGTATGTTCCAGGAGCGCATTTCGTTGCCAGACTTCCACTCAGGCTGTGCTACTTCACTCGTTGCTTTCCCGAATGGCACATCTTCCAGCACGCTTGTGGCAGCATCGCGTGGAATCTCATGCCCTACCTTCTGGCCTGTGGTATCTTTTCTCAGCAAATGTACCACAGCTACCACATCAGCAGAACCAGAGTAGAGTGCACTGGATTGTGTTTGAATGTCAGATGCTTATAATGAAATACGCTGACATGAACGCAACAAAATCCATTTGGGTATTTGAAACTATTTTTTTATACCTTTCATGCCTCCATTGATTCGAGGTCCTATGGCCGGGACACAGGGTGACGGACAATGGATTCTACCAGCGGAAAGGACCCGGCAAAGTGCGCATAAGGGAACAAATCAATTTTTTAAGTGTTATCTTTTCCCCATTTCAGGCCTTGGTAGAAGAATGTGCACAAGCCACAGGGCAGAGAGCGCACATCTTCTGTTGATAGCTCAGTTGGTAGAGCGGGGGACTATAGGACCAATGCAGCAAGTACCCTAGGTAGGCTAGTATGTACCCTAGGTAGGTTGCTGGTTCAACTCCGCCACAAAGGACGGTTGTTTTTGTTTACCTGACCAGATGGCACCTCTATTCCATTGTTATATTATGCTATTGCCACAGCAATCTTCTCTGGATGTGACGTCAGACTGCTTACACCGCACGTGGTTTGGCATACTGCCAGCGTACCAGGGCTAGTGGCGCAATGGATAACGCGTCTGACTACGGATCAGAAGACTCTAGGTTCAACTCCTGGCTAGCTCGACAAGCTCGTTCTTTAATTTACTCCAAGTCACAGGCTTAGAAGTGTGCGTCTTTCTGGTGGATTTCTTTCTTTTTACTTTAATTTCGTCATTTCCTTTTATCATTTGTCTGTTTGTATAACTACAAATCTACACTTCAATGCTGCCGCCGGACAGGGCGTCTTCTACTACATTTTCTAACGCTGCCTGGGCTCACTCATTATATTTGTCTTTCATGGGAACAATTTTCTTCATTCTCTTCATTCCTCATGGCTCATTCAAGGCAAATGCCCTTACCGGAGGACACAGGCGCCACAACCCCGTACACGCTTATTGCAACCTCCAATGTTCCAATGTTTTAACAAAGGCAAGTGCTTTCCCTGGAAGATATATGCAGCGGACCACCTTGAGACGTAAATGGAATTTCAGAGTATGTTCATTCACTTTGGTGGTTGGTGAACATTCAACTTTTGCTGTCTTGAACCAGTGAGCTGTGATCGTATAGTGGTCAGTACTCTGCGTTGTGGCCGCAGCAACCCCGGTTCGAATCCGGGTCACAGCAATCATGCGAAAGCCTTAGTCTCCCAAGGTTTTGAAAAATCCATATGTATGTTCCAGGAGCGCATTTCGTTGCCAGACTTCCACTCAGGCTGTGCTACTTCACTCGTTGCTTTCCCAAATGGCACATCTTCCAGCACGCTTGTGGCAGCATCGCGTGGAATCTCATGCCCTACCTTCTGGCCTGTGGTATCTTTTCTCAGCAAATGTACCACAGCTACCACATCAGCAGAACCAGAGTAGAGTGCACTGGATTGTGTTTGAATGTCAGATGCTTATAATGAAATACGCTGACATGAACGCAACAAAATCCATTTGGGTATTTGAAACTATTTTTTTATACCTTTCATGCCTCCATTGATTCGAGGTCCTATGGCCGGGACACAGGGTGACGGACAATGGATTCTACCAGCGGAAAGGACCCGGCAAAGTGCGCATAAGGGAACAAATCAATTTTTTAAGTGTTATCTTTTCCCCATTTCAGGCCTTGGTAGAAGAATGTGCACAAGCCACAGGGCAGAGAGCGCACATCTTCTGTTGATAGCTCAGTTGGTAGAGCGGGGGACTATAGGACCAATGCAGCAAGTACCCTAGGTAGGCTAGTATGTACCCTAGGTAGGTTGCTGGTTCAACTCCGCCACAAAGGACGGTTGTTTTTGTTCACCTGACCAGATGGCACCTCTATTCCATTGTTATATTATGCTATTGCCACAGCAATCTTCTCTGGATGTGACGTCAGACTGCTTACACCGCACGTGGTTTGGCATACTGCCAGCGTACCAGGGCTAGTGGCGCAATGGATAACGCGTCTGACTACGGATCAGAAGACTCTAGGTTCAACTCCTGGCTAGCTCGACAAGCTCGTTCTTTAATTTACTCCAAGTCACAGGCTTAGAAGTGTGCGTCTTTCTGGTGGATTTCTTTCTTTTTACTTTAATTTCGTCATTTCCTTTTATCATTTGTCTGTTTGTATAACTACAAATCTACACTTCAATGCTGCCGCCGGACAGGGCGTCTTCTACTACATTTTCTAACGCTGCCTGGGCTCACTCATTATATTTGTCTTTCATGGGAACAATTTTCTTCATTCTCTTCATTCCTCATGGCTCATTCAAGGCAAATGCCCTTACCGGAGGACACAGGCGCCACAACCCCGTACACGCTTATTGCAACCTCCAATGTTCCAATGTTTTAACAAAGGCAAGTGCTTTCCCTGGAAGATATATGCAGCGGACCACCTTGAGACGTAAATGGAATTTCAGAGTATGTTCATTCACTTTGGTGGTTGGTGAACATTCAACTTTTGCTGTCTTGAACCAGTGAGCTGTGATCGTATAGTGGTCAGTACTCTGCGTTGTGGCCGCAGCAACCCCGGTTCGAATCCGGGTCACAGCAATCATGCGAAAGCCTTAGTCTCCCAAAGTTTTGAAAAATCCATATGTATGTTCCAGGAGCGCATTTCGTTGCCAGACTTCCACTCAGGCTGTGCTACTTCACTCGTTGCTTTCCCAAATGGCACATCTTCCAGCACGCTTGTGGCAGCATCGCGTGGAATCTCATGCCCTACCTTCTGGCCTGTGGTATCTTTTCTCAGCAAATGTACCACAGCTACCACATCAGCAGAACCAGAGTAGAGTGCACTGGATTGTGTTTGAATGTCAGATGCTTATAATGAAATACGCTGACATGAACGCAACAAAATCCATTTGGGTATTTGAAACTATTTTTTTATACCTTTCATGCCTCCATTGATTCGAGGTCCTATGGCCGGGACACAGGGTGACGGACAATGGATTCTACCAGCGGAAAGGACCCGGCAAAGTGCGCATAAGGGAACAAATCAATTTTTTAAGTGTTATCTTTTCCCCATTTCAGGCCTTGGTAGAAGAATGTGCACAAGCCACAGGGCAGAGAGCGCACATCTTCTGTTGATAGCTCAGTTGGTAGAGCGGGGGACTATAGGACCAATGCAGCAAGTACCCTAGGTAGGCTAGTATGTACCCTAGGTAGGTTGCTGGTTCAACTCCGCCACAAAGGACGGTTGTTTTTGTTCACCTGACCAGATGGCACCTCTATTCCATTGTTATATTATGCTATTGCCACAGCAATCTTCTCTGGATGTGACGTCAGACTGCTTACACCGCACGTGGTTTGGCATACTGCCAGCGTACCAGGGCTAGTGGCGCAATGGATAACGCGTCTGACTACGGATCAGAAGACTCTAGGTTCAACTCCTGGCTAGCTCGACAAGCTCGTTCTTTAATTTACTCCAAGTCACAGGCTTAGAAGTGTGCGTCTTTCTGGTGGATTTCTTTCTTTTTACTTTAATTTCGTCATTTCCTTTTATCATTTGTCTGTTTGTATAACTACAAATCTACACTTCAATGCTGCCGCCGGACAGGGCGTCTTCTACTACATTTTCTAACGCTGCCTGGGCTCACTCATTATATTTGTCTTTCATGGGAACAATTTTCTTCATTCTCTTCATTCCTCATGGCTCATTCAAGGCAAATGCCCTTACCGGAGGACACAGGCGCCACAACCCCGTACACGCTTATTGCAACCTCCAATGTTCCAATGTTTTAACAAAGGCAAGTGCTTTCCCTGGAAGATATATGCAGCGGACCACCTTGAGACGTAAATGGAATTTCAGAGTATGTTCATTCACTTTGGTGGTTGGTGAACATTCAACTTTTGCTGTCTTGAACCAGTGAGCTGTGATCGTATAGTGGTCAGTACTCTGCGTTGTGGCCGCAGCAACCCCGGTTCGAATCCGGGTCACAGCAATCATGCGAAAGCCTTAGTCTCCCAAGGTTTTGAAAAATCCATATGTATGTTCCAGGAGCGCATTTCGTTGCCAGACTTCCACTCAGGCTGTGCTACTTCACTCGTTGCTTTCCCAAATGGCACATCTTCCAGCACGCTTGTGGCAGCATCGCGTGGAATCTCATGCCCTACCTTCTGGCCTGTGGTATCTTTTCTCAGCAAATGTACCACAGCTACCACATCAGCAGAACCAGAGTAGAGTGCACTGGATTGTGTTTGAATGTCAGATGCTTATAATGAAATACGCTGACATGAACGCAACAAAATCCATTTGGGTATTTGAAACTATTTTTTTATACCTTTCATGCCTCCATTGATTCGAGGTCCTATGGCCGGGACACAGGGTGACGGACAATGGATTCTACCAGCGGAAAGGACCCGGCAAAGTGCGCATAAGGGAACAAATCAATTTTTTAAGTGTTATCTTTTCCCCATTTCAGGCCTTGGTAGAAGAATGTGCACAAGCCACAGGGCAGAGAGCGCACATCTTCTGTTGATAGCTCAGTTGGTAGAGCGGGGGACTATAGGACCAATGCAGCAAGTACCCTAGGTAGGCTAGTATGTACCCTAGGTAGGTTGCTGGTTCAACTCCGCCACAAAGGACGGTTGTTTTTGTTCACCTGACCAGATGGCACCTCTATTCCATTGTTATATTATGCTATTGCCACAGCAATCTTCTCTGGATGTGACGTCAGACTGCTTACACCGCACGTGGTTTGGCATACTGCCAGCGTACCAGGGCTAGTGGCGCAATGGATAACGCGTCTGACTACGGATCAGAAGACTCTAGGTTCAACTCCTGGCTAGCTCGACAAGCTCGTTCTTTAATTTACTCCAAGTCACAGGCTTAGAAGTGTGCGTCTTTCTGGTGGATTTCTTTCTTTTTACTTTAATTTCGTCATTTCCTTTTATCATTTGTCTGTTTGTATAACTACAAATCTACACTTCAATGCTGCCGCCGGACAGGGCGTCTTCTACTACATTTTCTAACGCTGCCTGGGCTCACTCATTATATTTGTCTTTCATGGGAACAATTTTCTTCATTCTCTTCATTCCTCATGGCTCATTCAAGGCAAATGCCCTTACCGGAGGACACAGGCGCCACAACCCCGTACACGCTTATTGCAACCTCCAATGTTCCAATGTTTTAACAAAGGCAAGTGCTTTCCCTGGAAGATATATGCAGCGGACCACCTTGAGACGTAAATGGAATTTCAGAGTATGTTCATTCACTTTGGTGGTTGGTGAACATTCAACTTTTGCTGTCTTGAACCAGTGAGCTGTGATCGTATAGTGGTCAGTACTCTGCGTTGTGGCCGCAGCAACCCCGGTTCGAATCCGGGTCACAGCAATCATGCGAAAGCCTTAGTCTCCCAAAGTTTTGAAAAATCCATATGTATGTTCCAGGAGCGCATTTCGTTGCCAGACTTCCACTCAGGCTGTGCTACTTCACTCGTTGCTTTCCCAAATGGCACATCTTCCAGCACGCTTGTGGCAGCATCGCGTGGAATCTCATGCCCTACCTTCTGGCCTGTGGTATCTTTTCTCAGCAAATGTACCACAGCTACCACATCAGCAGAACCAGAGTAGAGTGCACTGGATTGTGTTTGAATGTCAGATGCTTATAATGAAATACGCTGACATGAACGCAACAAAATCCATTTGGGTATTTGAAACTATTTTTTTATACCTTTCATGCCTCCATTGATTCGAGGTCCTATGGCCGGGACACAGGGTGACGGACAATGGATTCTACCAGCGGAAAGGACCCGGCAAAGTGCGCATAAGGGAACAAATCAATTTTTTAAGTGTTATCTTTTCCCCATTTCAGGCCTTGGTAGAAGAATGTGCACAAGCCACAGGGCAGAGAGCGCACATCTTCTGTTGATAGCTCAGTTGGTAGAGCGGGGGACTATAGGACCAATGCAGCAAGTACCCTAGGTAGGCTAGTATGTACCCTAGGTAGGTTGCTGGTTCAACTCCGCCACAAAGGACGGTTGTTTTTGTTCACCTGACCAGATGGCACCTCTATTCCATTGTTATATTATGCTATTGCCACAGCAATCTTCTCTGGATGTGACGTCAGACTGCTTACACCGCACGTGGTTTGGCATACTGCCAGCGTACCAGGGCTAGTGGCGCAATGGATAACGCGTCTGACTACGGATCAGAAGACTCTAGGTTCAACTCCTGGCTAGCTCGACAAGCTCGTTCTTTAATTTACTCCAAGTCACAGGCTTAGAAGTGTGCGTCTTTCTGGTGGATTTCTTTCTTTTTACTTTAATTTCGTCATTTCCTTTTATCATTTGTCTGTTTGTATAACTACAAATCTACACTTCAATGCTGCCGCCGGACAGGGCGTCTTCTACTACATTTTCTAACGCTGCCTGGGCTCACTCATTATATTTGTCTTTCATGGGAACAATTTTCTTCATTCTCTTCATTCCTCATGGCTCATTCAAGGCAAATGCCCTTACCGGAGGACACAGGCGCCACAACCCCGTACACGCTTATTGCAACCTCCAATGTTCCAATGTTTTAACAAAGGCAAGTGCTTTCCCTGGAAGATATATGCAGCGGACCACCTTGAGACGTAAATGGAATTTCAGAGTATGTTCATTCACTTTGGTGGTTGGTGAACATTCAACTTTTGCTGTCTTGAACCAGTGAGCTGTGATCGTATAGTGGTCAGTACTCTGCGTTGTGGCCGCAGCAACCCCGGTCTGAATCCGGGTCACAGCAATCATGCGAAAGCCTTAGTCTCCCAAGGTTTTGAAAAATCCATATGTATGTTCCAGGAGCGCATTTCGTTGCCAGACTTCCACTCAGGCTGTGCTACTTCACTCGTTGCTTTCCCGAATGGCACATCTTCCAGCACGCTTGTGGCAGCATCGCGTGGAATCTCATGCCCTACCTTCTGGCCTGTGGTATCTTTTCTCAGCAAATGTACCACAGCTACCACATCAGCAGAACCAGAGTAGAGTGCACTGGATTGTGTTTGAATGTCAGATGCTTATAATGAAATACGCTGACATGAACGCAACAAAATCCATTTGGGTATTTGAAACTATTTTTTTATACCTTTCATGCCTCCATTGATTCGAGGTCCTATGGCCGGGACACAGGGTGACGGACAATGGATTCTACCAGCGGAAAGGACCCGGCAAAGTGCGCATAAGGGAACAAATCAATTTTTTAAGTGTTATCTTTTCCCCATTTCAGGCCTTGGTAGAAGAATGTGCACAAGCCACAGGGCAGAGAGCGCACATCTTCTGTTGATAGCTCAGTTGGTAGAGCGGGGGACTATAGGACCAATGCAGCAAGTACCCTAGGTAGGCTAGTATGTACCCTAGGTAGGTTGCTGGTTCAACTCCGCCACAAAGGACGGTTGTTTTTGTTCACCTGACCAGATGGCACCTCTATTCCATTGTTATATTATGCTATTGCCACAGCAATCTTCTCTGGATGTGACGTCAGACTGCTTACACCGCACGTGGTTTGGCATACTGCCAGCGTACCAGGGCTAGTGGCGCAATGGATAACGCGTCTGACTACGGATCAGAAGACTCTAGGTTCAACTCCTGGCTAGCTCGACAAGCTCGTTCTTTAATTTACTCCAAGTCACAGGCTTAGAAGTGTGCGTCTTTCTGGTGGATTTCTTTCTTTTTACTTTAATTTCGTCATTTCCTTTTATCATTTGTCTGTTTGTATAACTACAAATCTACACTTCAATGCTGCCGCAGGACAGGGCGTCTTCTACTACATTTTCTAACGCTGCCTGGGCTCACTCATTATATTTGTCTTTCATGGGAACAATTTTCTTCATTCTCTTCATTCCTCATGGCTCATTCAAGGCAAATGCCCTTACCGGAGGACACAGGCGCCACAACCCCGTACACGCTTATTGCAACCTCCAATGTTCCAATGTTTTAACAAAGGCAAGTGCTTTCCCTGGAAGATATATGCAGCGGACCACCTTGAGACGTAAATGGAATTTCAGAGTATGTTCATTCACTTTGGTGGTTGGTGAACATTCAACTTTTGCTGTCTTGAACCAGTGAGCTGTGATCGTATAGTGGTCAGTACTCTGCGTTGTGGCCGCAGCAACCCCGGTTCGAATCCGGGTCACAGCAATCATGCGAAAGCCTTAGTCTCCCAAGGTTTTGAAAAATCCATATGTATGTTCCAGGAGCGCATTTCGTTGCCAGACTTCCACTCAGGCTGTGCTACTTCACTCGTTGCTTTCCCAAATGGCACATCTTCCAGCACGCTTGTGGCAGCATCGCGTGGAATCTCATGCCCTACCTTCTGGCCTGTGGTATCTTTTCTCAGCAAATGTACCACAGCTACCACATCAGCAGAACCAGAGTAGAGTGCACTGGATTGTGTTTGAATGTCAGATGCTTATAATGAAATACGCTGACATGAACGCAACAAAATCCATTTGGGTATTTGAAACTATTTTTTTATACCTTTCATGCCTCCATTGATTCGAGGTCCTATGGCCGGGACACAGGGTGACGGACAATGGATTCTACCAGCGGAAAGGACCCGGCAAAGTGCGCATAAGGGAACAAATCAATTTTTTAAGTGTTATCTTTTCCCCATTTCAGGCCTTGGTAGAAGAATGTGCACAAGCCACAGGGCAGAGAGCGCACATCTTCTGTTGATAGCTCAGTTGGTAGAGCGGGGGACTATAGGACCAATGCAGCAAGTACCCTAGGTAGGCTAGTATGTACCCTAGGTAGGTTGCTGGTTCAACTCCGCCACAAAGGACGGTTGTTTTTGTTCACCTGACCAGATGGCACCTCTATTCCATTGTTATATTATGCTATTGCCACAGCAATCTTCTCTGGATGTGACGTCAGACTGCTTACACCGCACGTGGTTTGGCATACTGCCAGCGTACCAGGGCTAGTGGCGCAATGGATAACGCGTCTGACTACGGATCAGAAGACTCTAGGTTCAACTCCTGGCTAGCTCGACAAGCTCGTTCTTTAATTTACTCCAAGTCACAGGCTTAGAAGTGTGCGTCTTTCTGGTGGATTTATTCTTTTTACTTTAATTTCGTCATTTCCTTTTATCACTTGTCTTTTTGTATAACTACAAATCTACACTTCAATGCTGCCGCAGGACAGGGCGTCTTCTACTACATTTTCTAACGCTGCCTGGGCTCACTCATTATATTTGTCTTTCATGGGAACAATTTTCTTCATTCTCTTCATTCCTCATTTCTCATTCAAGGCAAATGCCATCAGTGGTATGTTCCAGGTATGTATGTATATACAAGAGTATGTTCCTGTGTCATGATTTTGGAGACCTCATTTTTGATTAACACTACAAGGACAAGACTTAACATTTTTTGTTTTTATTTTGGTCTATATCTTTGCAAATTTTCCTAGTATTATCTATTCCACCATTAACTTTTGAACGAAATACATGATTCAAAACAAAAACAAATTTTACATAATAACTGTCAAACTATTTATTCTAGTATTACAAGATCATAATCAAATCTTAGGTAAGAGTCTTAACAGATGACATGTTTACAGATTCAGATTAATTCCTTGCATTAACAATAAAATAAAGAAAAGGTTAACGGCCTATTATGACCATTTGGGTAAGTAAGTATCCATCCATTATCTATTCCTGCTTACTCCATCTCTGGGTCACGGGGGTCTGACTGACACATTCACAGATACTGGCATTTTAGTATGATCAAATAACCTTGTATGCATGTTTTTGGACTGTTGAAGAAAGACCCACACAGTAAGACCCACCGGGTCGGGAATCAAACCAAGAACCTTCTTGCTGTGAGGCAACAGTGCTAACCACTAATCCACCTTGTTGCTGGTAAGTAACTAAGTAAGTGAACTTTTTTTGTATTGCACCTTTCACAGAGAAATGCTCACAAAGTACTTCACAAGGTTAAAGATACAGGGTAGCAAGTAAAAGACCATAAAAAAATTGTTCACAAATAAAAACAGAAACCAGAAAAATACAAAGGTGACAAAAGACAGGAACAGTTAAAAATCATTAACTTACAAATCTTTACCAAAAGTCAACCTATACAGCTGAGTCTCTCAGATTCTATGGAAGAGCATTCCACAGCCTGACAGCAACACTCTGGAAGGCGCTGTGTCCCTTGGTCTTGAGCCTGGTCAGAGGCACAACCAGAAGACCCCGGTCAGCAGACCTGAGAGATCTACTGGGTACACGGGCATGAAGCAGGTCAGACACATTATCAGGTGGTTGACCGTGGAGAGCTCTGAAAGTCAAAACTAAACCTTTGAAATGAATCCTGTAACTGACAGGAAGCCAGTGCAGCGAGGCCAGGACCGGAGTTATACGGGAACCCCTCCTAGACCTTGTCAGCAGCCTGGGTGCAGCATTTTGCACCAGCTGCAGGATATTAATGACTGCCCTATTGAGACATGTAAACAAAGAATTGCAGTAGTCGATCCATGATGATAAAAATGTATGGATAATCATCTCCAGATCAATCTGCAACACAATGGTTGGGGAAGACTCGATTCAGCAAAACATGTTTTTTTCTTCTATACTTGCTGTCAACCACATTTATGAGATTATCAGATTAAGTTGCTATGGCAACTACCACATCTGCTTTATATAGTAGGTCTTTGATTTACAAGATAATGACAGTATCTTAACTGCAAGCAGACATTGTTGCTATACTGTACTTTATTTGCTCTGTAGCTCCTTCATTGTAAAGGACTATTCAAAAGCTACATTTGTTTAAACGGATTTTCATGAAAACTAAATTAAAGGTTTGGCTGAGAAAAAAGGACATCTGTTAAACAGTAATAAAATGTTGACGTTATTACAGTATGGCGTGTCTATTATATTGACAAAATTAGGATTTTTGACTGAATTAATACATTCAAGATAATAATCAGTTGTGCCAGCTTCTGGGCTCCTCAAGTTGTCTGTAGCACTCCTTCAACAGAGAAAATGTCATTACTTCAGTTTTTCTCTCCTTGCACTATCATGAAGCCACGCAAACATCATCTACTGCTGATTTGATCTAGATGATCCAGTATCGGTAGGAAATGAAGATGGAGAGATGAGACTTGTGTGAAATGCCACACAAAGTACTAATCAATGTCTTGCTGTGTTCACATACTGTGAATGCACAAATCAGGGCACAGCAAGCTGCCTCTAATGACCTGGCCCGGAACACACACATCACACACACACAGACCACCAGACACACATTTACACACACACACAGTAGCCTGCTATCTACAAAGTATGTATGAATAAAGGTGCACATGCTTCCTGTACAGACTCCGACACTGAATGCTCGCCCTCTGCTCCGTCACTATCCTTTGACCCATCACAGTCTATGAGTCGACTAGTAAATGCTTTATGAAGTGCCAGTTGTACAGATCATGCCACTGCAGCTTCCCAAAGCCTTGTCAGCAGGAAGCATCTGTATGTTGTGATCCTCTGTAAACTGTACAGTATGTGTTGTAAACATACCATGCAGTATTCATGGTGTACTAGCACAACTGTCTGCTTAAATCTGCAGTATGTTTGTCTGTGTGCAAGTCTCAGACAGGGAGTGGCACAAATGTAAGGTTTCTCTGTTTGTGGTGCATAAACAGCATGCGATGGTGGCGAGGCTATCTAAATAAATTTGACTTCCCCTTGTCAACAAAAACTCTTAGTCTAGTGTACTTAAGCTTAATTATTGGTTTTATTCTATCAAAAAATAACAACAGAGATCAAGAAACCTAAACAAAAAAACAACACATTTAAAACAACGTTTTAAAATCTAATGGCATTTGTTCTTCAAGGACCTTTCATGACATAGGGGCTTTGGAGTGCTTCAGTCGATGAAAGGTATGAACAAGTAAACAAAATATATATACCGAGGAGAGTCCGTCGAGTCCGTCAGCCATGAATACTCCCAGCTCATCACTTCCCTTTTGGAGAAAAGAGAAGTACAAAAGAATGAGAAGCAAGACAGCAGCACACTTGATATGCTGGTGGAATTTTTTTATCTACTAATATTATAATTATAACTTTTTCTGAAGGGGCAGCACGGTGGCTTAGTGGTTAGCACTGTTGCCTCACAGCAAGAAGGTTCCTGGTTCAATTCCTGGCCCGGTGGGTCTTTCTGTGTGGAGTTTGCACGTTCTCCCCATACTTGCGTGGGTTTCCTCCGGGTACTCCAGCTTCCTCCCACAGTCCAAAAACATGCAGGGTAGGTTAATTGATCTTTCTAAATTCTCCCTAGGTGTGAATGTGAGTGTGATTGGTTGTTTGTATGTGGCCCTGGATAGACTGGCAACCTGTCCAGGGTGTACCCCTGCCTTTCGCCTGATATGCATCAGGATAGGCTCCAACAGACCCCCGTGACCCAGAAACAGATAAAGTGGGTATAGATGATGGATGGAACTTTTTCTGAAACAATTTTGTCTCTCTACTGACTGAATGCTACCAGCTGCTGTTCACAAACCAATCAGTTTGAAGCACAGAGAGATGCAGACTACAAGACTGGCATCAAGTGAATGTCGATACATGATGGAAAGAGCATTTTGGTGAGTGAACCACAACACAACCAGCTAAAATCTAAGAAATAACAACACTAATCGTTGGTCAGACTTTAGTTTAGACTTTCAGGAGTGAAAAGAACCTTCCATAGCAAAGCTGTTGTAATTAGGTTAAGTTTAACATTGTCATTAACAAAAAAAAAAACAAAACAAAAAAAACAACAACAAACATACTAACATGCTTTAAAAGTAACATCGCCTGCACACGGATATAAGCAAGCTTATATCATTATTTCTATTCGGGCAGATCAACCTGAAAAAGGACAACGAGGTTAACTTATCTGATGCAGGCAGGTCCAGCTTCCATTTGACTTCAGGGTGAAAGAAAGATCGTCTTCAAAATGATGACAACAGTTCCTCAGTGCAAAATAAAAAGATGCAATAATACGTAGATTAATAGGACTCAAGCATAAGGCAAATCGGAACTGTAACAGTCAACATTTTGGATCACGTATTTACTGTTACTTTTTGTCTTCTTTTTCCAGTTTGGCTGAAGATGGAATGAAACTGAGTTATGTGATAGGTAAAAGTACAACACCTTTTAGTTACAATTTAAATGCCAGTGCACACATGCACACATAACTCATCTCATCATCCTAATCCATCTTGTCTTAAAATGATACAACATCAGATGAGCAGCAACACTTACCATTTACATTAAGCCATTGTTTTGTAATTTAAAAACACCACTAAGCCAAACTCCAGGAGCAGTGTGAGGAAAAACTGAGCCCGTCTTGACTTCTTCCACAAGAAGTACGAGGTAAAGCTGCTCTTAATCAAACGCACTTGATTAACTGATCTTTAACAAGTATGAGCATCTCGCTTCAAGCAGAGGTTTTGTACGTTTGTAGTTTTGGAGCATTAAGGTGAGCGTTAATGCAATGGCAAAGAGGAAAGACATCAGCAATGATCCTAGAGAAGTATTTATTTTTCTATCACTTTGAAACAGGTGTTTAGGCCATTTACAAACCATTTAGAGACTATCAAGGAAAAGGTTAAATCACATCTTCTCAGCATTCTACCTAGTCCAGTTACAAAATCCAAAGGAAAATCGTGTAATATAGTAAATTTGGAGCCTTTTAATTGTGAGAAACAATCAGGTAATGCCATACTTGGCCATGTTCAGATTTGTAGTGATCCTGTTGTTTATGTCTTAGTGCACAGTATAAACAAACTAGTAAGAGATGTACAGTGCAGTAAGTCAAGGTCAGGCCTCTCACAGAGCTATGCGTTTTTATAAACCAATTCAGTCTTTATCAAATGGACTCCAAAATTACAGCTTTCACACCATAGTAATAAAAGCCAAACTGTCCCTCAGTGTGTGCACATGAAACAAACAGAGAGGCACGGGAGCCCTTTGATCAATCAGTGTGTAAACAAATCCTGATGCAGAAGCCCCACAATTGGATGTGTGCAGATCAAACTCTGTCAAGTCATCAACGTGCAAATAATAAGCTCTTGTTCTCTGAAGGGCAGCAGTCACAGCAGCGCCATCAATTAGACTCCAAAGTTTGTGTCTTTTTTCCTTTATATTGATAGTGAGCTGAGTGAGTCAGACTCCGCTTCGTCTCGTACCATCCATTCCTTCAAACTCGTCTGCTTACATCATTAGGAAATAGATGATGGAGAAATGAATGTAGGTTGCTTTTGAAAAGTGATGAGTGCTGAAGGGGTTAAATTACAAATCCAGCCATGCTGTTGGGTAGAAATTTGCCTTTTTTATTGACCTGATTTTTTTTTTTTTTTTATGTGTCTGACATGTTTAGAGACGAAGCTGCCCTGCAAATTTTTTTGGATTGTTTATAGCTTTTTTTTTTTTTTTAATATGTGACCACATAGGTGGAAGATTCACAACTGTGGATGAAGTTTGAAACATTTTTTTTTCAGTCTGCTCCTTCTTGTTAGTGCATCCTTTACACTGTGCACAAGAGTATTACCCTCAAACAAGTCTGTCCTCTTTGTTTTAAGCTCTATGGGGACCCTCCATGCAAAAAAATAATGTTTTGGAAGGCAAGCCAAACCAATGTGTGGGAGAGAGCATGGAATCAATAGTGTCTTCTTTTCTTACTTGATTTAAATGAGGGCGACCAGCTCTGAAGTTCCTTCTTGCCATGTTCATCTTGAAAGAATATGCGCTGGTTGCACCGACTCCAAAGCCCAGCACAGTTACCATTGGCATATTAATAATTTAATGCAAATAATCATTGAGTATTCAGTTTGTGTGTGAGTTTGAGCTGAAAGACAAAAGTAAAAAGTGGAGTCTCACATTGCATTGAGGAAAATAAAGTGAGATGTTACACAGGCCTCTTTCCAGCGTCTCCGCGGGGTGAATGCTGGAATGAATCCCCTCAGGAGCTGTACCATCTCATCTAGTTTTCTCTGATTTGGATCTTATCAGCAGTTCTCATTTCACGTTGCCGTAAAAACGAGATGTCAAAGCGTAATTTGACAAGGTTTCCCAGAGTAAACAAACACTGAGTTTCACTCAGCATTTTGATCATGGCCTAAAAATCCCCTGGACAGCTGATGCTAAAGCCTGGGTTGATTTACGTTTAAGGTGAGCCTGCTGACTGGATGGGCTTTTTTCACTGACTACCTTGTGGGTACACAAAGTTGTATTGCCTGCTAGTTAATGGGTTCATGGACATTGTTGGAGGTTGAGGTTGTTGTTACACGGCACAAAGAAAAAAAATATTATATTAAAGCTTCTTCTCACCACGGTTGCTCTCAGGCTTCAACACCAGCATCATTCTCTCAGTCCCATCAGACTATCAATAATTAATATCAGAGATTTCATGGGATTGAGCACATTCTTTCTCCCGTATTGATGGAAAATGTATTTTATTTACACCAGGCCTTTGATGAAATAAGAAGCCTCACATAACTCCGTACTTAGTCTGTAGGCTAATTTCTGAGAAAGAAACAGAAGGACTGGTGGTGGTATTGTGGAGCCAGTCGGGCTTTGGCTGTATAGAGTCCCAGAGGTGTTTCCTGAGCCTCCCTGCTTTTCATTCTCATTAAATGTTGTGCTTTTCTTCTTCACCCTGGTCTTTGTCCTGCACCATCACTGACAGCCACTGTAAAAAGAAAGCAATTCATACATTTACTTTTTCTGCATAAGACATTACTTCATAACCATCTTCAAGCCTTGCTCATACACACACACACACACACACACACACACACACACATATATATATATATATATATATATATATATATATATATATATATATATATATATATATATATATATATATACATCATGTGCATTTCTTCTTTTTTTACTATTTTACTTCAATTGCAAAAACAAAAAGTAGAATTTCAGTTGTCAATGCTGAGTCTAAATGTCCTGCAAGAACTTCCTGTACATCACATGGTGGCACCCAAGCAGAGGGTAAGCCAATCTATACAAAGGTGACAAAAAACAAAAAACATTTTTAACTATACTATCTGATACATAATAACATTACCTGAAGGTGGGGGAAGTTGCAGAAGGCTCATTTTAAGACTTCTCATCTCACAACAGCCCATCCTGGCTGCACTGGCTGTTTACATCTACTGTAAAAAGTTACAGTGTACTCCAGCATTTTTGGGCATTTTTGCACAGAGAGAAATTCAACATTGCCTTCTGAGTAAGCACTTTTCAGTATTAAAGAGGGTACAAAAAAAAAACATCCAGCAGATCCATGCCCAAAGAATGTGGCCATCTAATGTTTGAGGTCAGGAGACAAGAGGAAAGAAAGAAAGAAAGAAAGAAAGAAAGAAAGAAAGAAAGAAAGAAAGAAAGAAAGAAAGAAAGAAAGAAAGAAAGAAAGAAAGAAAGAAAGAAAGAAAGAAAGAAAGAAAGAAAGAAAGAAAGAAAGAAAGAAAGAAAGAAATGATCAACACATAAAAACAGAAATGTAAAGGGAAAGCATGAAAGGACAAAAAAAAAAAAAAAAGAAGGGAAATGCTTCAGGTGCATTTGTTGGGCCAGGAGGACTTGCATAACTTGTTTACAAGGAAACTCCATGGGGGTATATTCAAAGTTAAAGTGATAATGATGTTGAGTTTGTTTTTTCAGAGCTCTTGGTTGAGATTAGAGAAAAATAGTTGTCTTTCTTGAATGCTTGGATGTGAATTTGGCACACTAGACAAGACGTCTTTAGTTCTGTTATACAGTGACAACCTAAAGCTTCGAATATCAAAGTTCTCTGCTTTGTAAGTATGAAAATAATTTCATTCGCACTGCTCTTGATTCCGTCTTCATTTGCTTTGTTTGAAAAAGAAGAAAGAAACAGATTTTTTTGGACACAAGCGTACAACGTTTTCCAAAGAGTGCTTTTGAAGGCCTTTTTTTTTCCTGCATCAGCATGCTGCAAAAAGGCAGCAGGCCTGCAAATACAGGTGGAACAGACCCACAGTTACCCACTTCAGCTTGGCTGACTTATATGTTCTAACCAAGATGCTAATCAATATTACTTTATTTTAATTCTTATCAAATCTGCCCAAACATCCTCTTGCCAAGTGTCCCTACCAAAACTGCATCCAAAATGAGTGCAAGGACCTGCTGGTATGGTAAATTTAAATCTAAAGATTGGAATGGTGGGTACTTGAAAACAGGTTATTAGTGTCCAAAGCTTCAATTTTAGTCAAACAAAGCCTTTATCATACATTTTTAATGTTTGGCGAAGAGGTTCTCCTAAACAAATTGAGGATAATGTAATTCTTAATGTGACATCAACATTTTCTCACCTTAAGCCTAAGTTTCATTGAGTTTTCCTGAAAGAATTAAGGTTCAACCACTTTGTGGGGTTCATCTTTCCCCTTCAGCGTTGAGAAAAATATTTTAAATACAAATATGTAAGCCCTTTTGCATCTGAATGATCTAAAGGTACTTTAGCCAAGCAGAAAAACACCCATAGAAAGGCTTCATCGCCCTCTATAACAATCAGTTAAAATACAATATGCAAAGAATGTGTAAGTGCTCAAAAACGTGGTGCGGCATGAATCAGCAAACGCCCAAGGACATTGTCGTATAGACATATTAGCAGCAGAACTGGATTCCTTAGTGTTTAATGTGTATAATTTCCCCCTGATAGTAGTAGTTGTTATGGTGTTTGGTGTGTGTGTGTGTGTGTGTGTGTGTGTGTGTGTGTGTGTGTGTGTGTGTGTGTGTGTGTGTGTGTGTGTGTGTGTGTGTGGAGGGGGGTGTGGAGGGGGGTGTAGAGCAGAAACAGAGATAGAATGAGAGAGGTGATGTGGAAGGATGAGGGAGGCTGAGACAGGAGAGCTGCCCCCAGTAATGAGGCCCTTTTATGGGCTTTAATTTGTCCCGCTCCCCTGGGAGACTGATGGATGGCTCTCTTTATGCGCACTCTCTTTCTTTTCCCCATCTGTGATACAGAGGATTTATTTATACCCTGATATTACCTCTCTAACAAGTGCTGCCTTGCTATAACGACTGCCTGACTCCTTAGATAGATAGATAGATAGATAGATAGATAGATAGATAGATAGATAGATAGATAGATAGATAGATAGATAGATAGATAGATAGATAGATAGATAGATAGATAGATAGATAGATAGATAGATAGATAGATAGATAGATAGATAGATAGATAGATAGATAGATAGATAGATAGATAGATAGATAGATAGATAGATAGATAGATAGATAGATAGATAGATAGATAGATAGATAGATAGATAGATAGATAGATAGATAGATAGATAGATAGATAGATAGATAGATAGATAGATAGATAGGAACTTTTGTGTTGAAGACAGCCACTATGCACCATGTGCTCTACATTTTATTCTTAATCTATTCTTTTTCTTTTCTTTTTTTTTTTTGTTTCTTGTTTCTGCGCAAATCATTTTCAAGAGAAAAAAAAAACAAAAACCAAAACAAAACATTTTTGCCCCTGGGCGATTCATTGGAAATTCTGGCTGACTCCTGCTCTGTTTGACTCTAGGGAAATGAAATTTAAAAACGAACTTAAAAGTTTATCACCAGTTGGCAGTTTTGGCAAGTGATAAAAATGACCAGTTGGAGAGGCAGATTTAGGTTGACAGCCACGCAGGGATGAAAATAGCACGCTGCATACGCTTACCTTGGCTGTTTCAAAGGAACGGGCAACATGCTGGCAGGGCTGCCCATGCCCGTGTTCTTCAATTCATCCACGGCTCAGGGGCCTGTCACAGCCGAAACTTCAAAAGAGAGTACCAATTCACAACAGCCATCTGCATTACCAAACAATGCACCCACATACGCAGGCGTTCAGCAATATTGAATATTTATCTTTCAAGGCCTCCATAGCTTTTGTAAATAGAGAACATAATGATTAAACATAACGATACAGTCATTACATTTAAGTTTAATCAAAAGTTGCTTTCCAATCAAAAAACAGAAACTTGTTTTCATTCCTATTTTGACTGACAAAATGCATGTAATGTTTACATTTTAATTGTATAAATTTTTTACAAGTGTATATTTGCTTTCTAATCAAAATTAATAATATATTAATAACTTAATCACTTCATTATAATTTTTATAAATTATTATTAGTTGAGAAATTCACCAAATATCAGACTGAGGAATTGTTCTGTGATGGTTACACCTTTTTAACTGGAGTCACTAAAATTCTGTATATTCCAGTTTGTAATTTACACACATCCCTAAATGTTTTGGCTGTGCTTTTGGGAGCTGCAAGTGCAACATCTGTCCCACAGACTTTGCAGGGTTTAGTTAGTCAGCTTTAGTAATATCTAAAAAAAAATAATAAGTGACCCATGTGTTAATATTTCAATTTCAATTTTTCAAATGTTCAATTTCATTGATATAGCATCTATTACAATACAAGTTCATTGATATAGCATCTATTACAATACAAGTTGTCTCTAGGCGCTTTCCAGAGACCCAGAACATGACCCCCGAGCAATTATTACATAAACAACAGCAGGTAAAAACTCCCCTAGTGGAAGAAAAACCTTAAGTCAAACAGTGGCAGGAAACACTCCCCTTTTTAGGAGGGAAGAAACCTGGAGCAAGACTAAGAAATCTATGTATATATGACTGATACATGTTAGTATCATCATGCTATTAATAAATTATAGTAATCTAGTCTAGACAATACAACCTAATACAAGTTAATTGGTGGACTACAGAAACAGGTGTAGACAGCACACACTGAGGTGGTCAGAGGGTGGGACTGCAGGTCAGGATGTCAGCAGATATCCAACAGAGACATATACAGACAGGTGGAAGCAAAAACTGGGATGGTCAGAGAGTGGGACTGCAGGTCATCATGCATTTTTTAGTAGTCGAGCTGGGATGGGGTCTAACAGACACGGGGATGATTTAGCTCTATTGATGACTGAGGTCAGCTCAGAGAGGTCTAAAGGAACGAAACAGTCAGGTCAGAGCCTAAGTAAGTCCCTGAAGTTAAAGAAATGCCCATAGCCATTCCTGGGTGGGCCTGGTTGATTTCCTCTTTGACCCTAATGATTTTACTGCTAAAGAAGCTCATAAAGTGATCACTACTGAGAGCTGCAGCAATGCACAGCTCAAAAGAGTTGTGACTCTTTGTCAGCCTGGCTACAGTGCTGAACAGAAAACGTGGGTTATTTTTACTATCCTCTATCAACACTGAATAATAAGCTGTTCTAGCTTTGTGAAGGGCTTTTTTATATACTATTAAGCTATCTTGCCATGCACCATGCAAGAATCTACAGACTTACAATATAGAATTCAGCTCCTACGAGTAGGGGCCCTCTTTCTCAGTGGAGCAACTGTATCTAAAGCTGAGTGCAGCAAATCTGCAGTGTTACTGACAAGGAAATCAACATCTGCAGAGGTAGAACTGAGGTCACAGCCCTCAACTGCTTCACTATGTTCCACTGTAGGAAAATGAAAACCAATGGAAGTGGTGACTCTTTAAGTGGATGCTGCACAAACGAGAATTCTTGTTTGGAGTCCAGTTCTGGCTCCTCATGTTACGCAGCCACTGGTCCAGGCAATCGCGATCACCTTCAGGAAATATACTCAAAATAGGGATAAAATATGGTTACTGCAAGAAGTTATATATGGATCCTCATCATCCACTGCGGACCTAAAGCAAACAAATCAATGAAACCTCCACAATGTATGACAGAGGCATTTTAATGAGACTGTAGACAGACAGGAAACAGGGCAGGCGGAAGGGGTCTGGGACCATGACTGGAACCATAACACAGAATGGAACCCATAGCATATGGAATATGGGATTGAGCTATTCACCACCCCCAAAGTGTACATTTTTCATCATATACCTCTGTGCTCTGTGTTTTTAGTTGTTAGAAAGCATCTCCTGTGGAAAGTCTCGCAGTGTGATGTGCATGTTTGAAGAGGCAGCTGCAGAGAAGATTCACACATTTTGCAGACATTCTATGATGTCCATGTATACAAACAGCGTATGTCTGTGTCAGGTTCTACAAGCACCCACAATGAGGTCACGCTCTTTTTTTCTTTTTTGTTTTGTATTTGAGGCAGATGTATAAGGGTTAAAAATAGATACATGTTAAGAAAATGCTGCGTATTTTGTGTTCTGTCAAGTGGATGTTTTATTCTATGTCAAGCTTGTCAAGCCTCACAGTGACGTAACCAAAATTAGGACAATAAAATAGTTTACAATTCTGCACAAAGGTTTTTGCTGAACCAAAAGCTTGATCTGATATACTGAAACACATGCAACATGATCAGGTAAAAAACTTTTATTACACTTTTCCATATTTTCAAGGCCTTTATTGATCTTTGCGCTGAAAAAGTAATTTAAATGGCAGAATCTGTTGCACATAAATTCACTGACATTATAGGGTTTTATATGTGCCACACAACCAAAGAAAAAAAAAAGAAAAGAAAAAAAAAATTCCCTAAAATCCCACCTCAGCATCCTTAAAGAGGAATTGCTGCTTTTTACCCGTTTCCAGCCATCTTCCATTCAACACCACCTCCTTTTAAGTCACATAAATGAAACAGCAACAGAGGACAAGAAAAAGAGCGCTCAGAGTAAACAGAAGAAAAATATTGTTTTTCTTTCTTCCTGCTCACTTTGCCCCTCTGGATATGTGATAGCTAACATCTTTTGCATGCACTGAGAGCTTGGTTGGGCACGTAGATCGTCAAATCACACCTTTGAGTAACTCTCGGCACACTTAGCTCAAGGCCCCGCCAGCTTACATAATCCACTGATCTGTTTGTTGCTGGAGCGGGGCCAGCTGAGGATTGAGCAAGAAATGAGACAGCCTGTGCTTGTCTTACAGGGCCGAGAGACAGCAGTGACGACAGCCACCGAGAGTGGTAACACTGTCTACATGTGTCACTTCGAAACAAAACTCCCCACAGCATCATAAGGTCCCTGGTCAGAGATTTCGACAAAGCAGCATCAAACTTACCTGTCTTTACATCCTACACTGTGTTTTTACAGCCTTTTTAATAAGTGTCATCAATCCTTGACGCACTGCTCTTTTATTAAAGTTTTTCCTCGGATAAAAAGAAGGCAGGGAGGTCTTCTTTTCATACCTCATGCCTCTAAGCCACAAATCTTTTTCTATCCATCCGCTGACCCTCCACCCGTCTGGTGTGTGAGAAGGGAGGCCCACTTGCAGTGCCCCCTTTGGCAGTTCTTTTCAACTTCCCAGTGTCCCGTGGTGGAGCTTGGATCTGCTACAGAAAGCCATCTGCCCACTGTGATCACTCGCTAAAGTGTCTTAATTAAGCCTCATTGTCTTTGTGTTATCTGCCCCTTTATAAAATGACCTCAGAATTGCCCAGAGAGCACTGCCAGCAAAATGAAGCGTTGCGGGATACAAAGGAAAGGGTTGCTTTTTTTTCCTTCTTTTTGTAAAGCATTATATAACATGGCACTGTCTCTATACAATACCACAGAAGTAATGGTGACAGATCTGTAAACGATCCAGCTCCATGTCACTCTTCCTTAATATCTGTTCTTTATTTGCTATTTTAATAGTTTCTTTCACTTCCCTCTCAATGTACCCTCCCTCTCTCATGCTGATGTCTTAGGCACCATAAAACAACATTCGTTGCTTGTTACATGATGCGCTCAGGATCAAACCAGGGCCATATAGAAGTCATAATAATGTCACGTTAGGGTCCGGAGTCCAGAACCATTCAAGACTAACTTATATTACTACTACACACACTGCGATGTAACCATTAAATCAATGACAGACTACAAGGGCAAGAGTCTTTATTGTAAAAACAAAGATATCATGAGTTTTTAAAATATCACATTTATAGTCAATGTTAAGCCAATAAGCTTCCAAGCTATCAGACTGATATGTTAACTAGCTGATCCTTTGGCTTCAGGTCCCACTTCCAGTGCTTTTTATACTGTTGCATATACATATATATATATATATATATATATATATATATATATATATATATATATATATATATATATATATATATATATATATATATATATATATATATATATATATATATATATCCTGCGTGAAACACACAGAGGCAAAATCGCGTAGAGCTTCATTTACCGCCGTTACACCTCCATGTCCGCTTTAGAGGCAGTGACAGAGGTGTAATAGGGCTGAAAGGAGGGCAGAGTGAATGGGCACTCCGGAAAGTTGTGACTTGGGTGTGACAGTGGCTACAAAGTGGGGCAATAGTGACATTCGGAAGCTCCTTGATCTACAAGCAATCTGCACATCATGAGAGACAGTTTACTGTTAAAATACCAAGCAAAAAAGTCAATAATGTGGCTACAAAAGTGATAACGGCTATGTGCAAGCTAAAGATGCTGCAGAAAACAAAGGACTGCCAAGTTTGTGACTGCTCCGGTCAGAGACGCAGAGGACGGCTGGGCAGAGCTGATTACAAACCGCCTCAATAAAGCACATTCATTGATCAAAGACATTCAGGACTTATTGCTGATCCTGAACTGCGAAGACAAGGAAATTGTCCATATTTGCACAGAAAGCCAGAAATCAGCGTGAATACACAGCTGGTTAAGAGCAGCCGAACTTCGCTGCTGTATTTAATGCAGCAGCATTGTTGCAAATGTAGAGATGTAGAGAAAACAGAGGGAAAAATAAACTGGTTGACATTAGAAAGACATGCCCGCTTGGTTCAACGGCCAAACCGGACCGTTTTGGGCACAAATTTGTGAAGAAGCTTGCTAGAATTTTATTTCATCACTTCCTACAGCGCATGGAAATTAGCCATAGAGCTAATTTAAAGGTAAAGACCTTATTCTTGTTATATTTTCCTACACTAATTCCCTCGGGTTGGTAACCAGCAAGCTCTTTAATATATGCACTCTGACTCTGGTGATGCAGTTTATTTCAGTGAGTCATGTTTCACTCAGACAGAGCTTGTCACTGTATTAAATCTCTGTGCTGTAGGGATTTTGTTTTTGTTCAGTGGCTCACTGGAGAGTCCAGGCAGCGATTTGCCTCACTGATCTGCTATCATTTGCATGTTGAGCACACCCATGGCTCCTTGATGTTGATGTGGAACACTGGCTCTGCCACACAGGCAAGGTGCAGAGTGCCAAAGTCACCCCACACATTATCACACGCATACCAAGGGATGCTCTGTCATCCAGTGTCCTGTTCCATGTCTTCATTCTGGTACTGATGATGAGCTGTGTTACAGACTCAGTTGTTCAGCGTTTGTCACCATTTGTCCCACAGAGGAAAGGACTGAACGGGCGACCGTCTTCCCTAACCTGGATGCAAGAGCCTCAAGTATTACCCTCTTTTCTTTTTTTTTTTTTTTTATAATTGCTCAGTAGCAATGGTTTGGAGAGGCAGAGGGTTTGAATTGTTATATTCTTAAAGGCAATGGAATATTTTAAATTGAAAGTTGAAGTATATAATATCTGAAAACTCAGATAGGCTATTTGATGGTTTAAAAAGATTCACATATTAATTCTTTGGGGGGTTAGATATGTTGAAGGTTGACAGCCAGCTACTTTTACAATGCCTCAAAAAGCAGTTCTACTTTCACAAATGTGTTGCTTTACGAAGTCTATAGATATTATCTTTACAGTGTTAGATTGTGTGTCTCAATCTCATTTTCTTTTCCACTCAAAATGCACGCCAAGTAGAGGTAAGATCTTAAGCCCGAGCCCGAGCCCGACCCGACCCGACCCGACCCGAATTTCGGGCCGGGTCGGGCCTAAAATGTCATTCATTACGTTCGGGTCGGGTCGGGTCGGGCTTCTATCTCGCTGACTTTTTTTAATAAATATATGTTTATAAAAATTTATACTAAAACGATGTGTGGAATGTGGATACTAAACTAAGGAATACTTGTTATAAAATAAATAATTTGGATAAAACAGAGAAGGCGCTGTGAGGTCATTGCTATTTAACTACTATACGAGCGCAGAGCCAGAGCTGTGCGCACGTGAACGCCGCATCTATTTTGACTCGGTATCCCTGATTATGGAGCAGCAAGAAGTCACGGATAAACTAAAGACGGGGGAACTTAAAAGGCAAACACACACCGGGAAGAGTGAGGTATGGAAAAGCTTCAACTTGATAATTGAAAATGCTCCAGAAACTTGCGTTGGCTTCGCTGACTGTCGTCATTGTGGCGCTTTGCTTTCATACGAGAGCAAAAAGACCGGCACCTCGACGCTGAGCAGGCGTTTAAACCTTAATGATGTAAATGTTTATCCAGTCTTGTTAAACTTAGATTTCGTTACAAAAGGCTTTAATTTGTTAGCATAAATCACCTCCTCCTCCCGAAACCCAACAAATAAAAAAAGAAAATTTCGGGTTTACTTCGGGCTCGGGCCTGCAAATCAAGTTAATTGGTCGGGCTCGGGCTGGGTCGGGCTTTAATACCCGCGGGCCTGGGTCGGGTCGGGCTGGATTTTTTAGGCCCGATCTTACCTCTAACGCCAAGAGCCAGAGTCTAAATACTTACACCGTGAAAGGTTAGTAATTAATTAAATAAATCGGTTTAAATTAATGAATAAAGAAATCAACAATTTAGTAACATGATCGAATAAGATTTCAATTCTGGTTTAGAAATGTTTTGTCTAAATAACAAAAAATGACAAAAAAAAAAAAAACTGAAAAAAATTGAAAAAACATGTGCACAGCTATAATTTTATTTTATTGTTTCAAGGCCTGATTGATCTTTCATTTGTTAGACTCAGAAAGGAGCAGTCCAAAAGTACCTCTAACTGCTCTTTTCCTCCACTCCCCCCCCCCCCCCTTCTGTTCTTCAGTCTTTCTTTCACCATCCATTACAAATGTGTGACAGGTTCCAGACGGGTTGTGAGGGGAGAACAATGTGTTGTGACCCTCAGTACCGCCCTCCAGCTCAGCGCCTGGCTTCAACTCCTTCTCCCAGCAGACCGTGGGGGGCCTAGTCGCCCCTCCTCCTCCTCCTCCTCCCTACCACCATCACCAGAATCAATCGCTCTGCGACACCATACAAACGATCCGCTGAAGTCCATGCATCACAGTGCAGCGCACCACCAACAATGACCGGCCATGTGGTTCAGCGGAGAGAAGGTGAACAAATAAGCTGGAGAGTTATTACGGGTAAATAAAACAAACAAACAAACAAAAAAGGTCCTGCCAGGGGAGAAGGGGAACAGATACATGGCTGCAAAACAGAAATGAGATCCTGTGTTAATCATGTCCTTACCTTGTAATAAGTTAATACATGCTAATAACCAGATGTTGTGGCGTTTTTATTCGAGGTGAAGTATGCGATGCGTGGAAAACATGCAAGAACAAGATACATTTTTAAATTATACACTCAAATTGCTCGGCCTCTTTCTCCAAACCGCCATCAAAAACCCACCTTCAGAACCCCCCTGTTCAGACACGAACATGGACGAGTAAAGATGGGTTAACTGTAAACTAAAATAATCTTCACAAGATACAGCCGAGATACAGCATTACAGTCAAGGCATGAAAACACCTGAACATTATAGAGCATGAGAAAAAGATAAAGAACAATAACAGAAATACAGCTCAATTCTGTTAAATGCGTGCCAACTACCAAGAAAATAGTTCCAATCAGAAAGTCCCGCGGAATGACAGAAAGAGCAACAAATCATTTCTCGAGGAGCCTCAGACTCCACAGATTACTGATGTTTTTTATATTAATCTCTAAAAAAACGTGTTTAATCCTTTTGTTTTTGGAATATGGAAACAATATTCACAACAATGAAAAAAAAACTTTGACCTGAAGCATACCCTACATCATTATCCATTTTACAAATACTGGAACCAGATTTTATAAAATATGGATTAAATTTAAAAAAATGTAGTAACTAGAAATCTAAATTTAGTAGCAACATATTTATGAAGATATTCTGACTTTTTTGAGTCACTGTAGTCCCTCTACTGAACATCAGGAGGCACATTCCTGCTAACTTCACTTTCAAAGTCGGTTGGCTTTGTCCAGCATTTGTTTAAAGTTACCTCTTGTTATCTTTTTAACAGCAACAGTTGTCTGGATACGAACATCCAGAAGGTGTTTTCAAGGGACACATTTATCATTTTTGGATATTTGGTTTCCTTTTTTAGCTTCCTATTTTTTAGTCAAAGCAGTGGTCCACTTCGGACATTGTGACATAGTCGGTTTTAAGACAAACTCTAACCAATTAGTCAAAACCAACCAATCAAAATCCAAATTAACATGAAAGAGAAATACCAATCAAAAACACAAAGTGTCAAACTGGATCAAGAATAGAAATTCGTTGGTCGAACGGGAGAGACATTTTGATGCCTTGATTGACAGTTGTACGTAACTCTACCATCCAACCCTTCCTGCAGCCAAACAAAGACTTTATTTTCCCCTTCAAAGCTGATATTCCCAGATTTTGTAACAGCTCTCCAAAATGCAATTATGTTACTGTCCATATGCACAAAAAGAGAAAAATTTAAAAAAAAATGGTGCAACAAGTTCACGAACCTGTGTGAAACTACGTTTGAATCTAGACATTAGCCACTACATTGAAACATTGGAAGTAGTTTCCAGAGGTCAAATCAATAGACTTTAGCCAATGTTAATTGTGAAAATTACCATAAAGCGTGTGGCTCTTGTGTTACATTCTATGTTCAGTGCAAATGCACATGTTGAACAACTGAACGTCTATCAAAGCTGCAATTACAACCCTGTAAATTCTGTGAGCATCTGAGGTCCTCGCTGGTCAGCCACTGCTATTGTTTACTTCAAGTGTTATTTTACTCCTCAGGTCCCCTGGGAGCCAAGTGCCCTCTTTCAAACCTTCCCTTTACCCTGTCCCTCACTCTCTCTTTCTCTTTCTCCCACACACACAACACATACACACACACACACACACACACACACACACAAATAGTATACTATGGCAAAATTGTGTTAATTTACCCAGCCAGTAGTATTAACTATATTAGATCAAATAACTGCCACAGACAATTGGGCGGCCAGCTCTGTGACTTCATTTTAATTGATTTTCTTACATGCTCTCGGCCGTGGATGATTTAGTTTCCCTGTGACACTATGTTTATTAAAGGCATATTGCATAAAGGAATAAATAGATATTGTTGGTTGGATTTATATGAGCTTTGAGGGAATGCAGAGATTCGCCCCTTGTTTTAATATGAGCCAGGCTTTCAGTGTTTAGTTTGATTAAAGTCAATATATTTGTTTAACCTTTGGGCAAAAGGGGCATTCTGGTGTGTGTATGTGTGCGTGTGTGTGTGTGTGTGAATATTAAAGAAGAAATAAATTTAGAAATCCCAAGAAATAAATAGGTTTGTTAGGGTTTTTTTTTTGTTGTTTGTTATTTTTAACATCATAGCCTCATTTTACTTATGATGTGTTTCATCACATTTTAAGAAATAATGAGGTTTTGGTGGTTGTGAGGAAGTTAAGTCTTTTTTTTTCCTCAGTTTTTTTAATCACTATGAACATCATGTTCGAGCAGGTTGCACAAACTTTCCAGTCCATATTTTTTCCTTCCTAACGGAGCTAGCTTTAGTGCACTTTGTGGAGGAAAAGAAAAACAGAAGTTAATTGACACTTCTGGTTAATCAAGTGTGGCTTTGATTTTAGACCGCTGGAGAACTCTGATATATTTCGCAGTTCCAGATGTGATGTTGAAGCCAGAAACAATATTGTTCCATTTTTGGAATTTTTGGATTTTGGATTTGGCTTGATGCAAGATAGAAAGTTTGTTTTACCACATGAGGCCATGCATGTCAACCATCTTATTATCACTCCCTTTTTGGATCTGGGCTTCTTGCTTATTGTTGGTCTAGATATGACGCTTAATTATGACTAATTTCTTTAGTTTATCTGCCAGAAGTATCATATCATTTAATTATAAGTGGTGGATAAAACATTATATGATTTGACTACATCTACCGCTGCTGCCACTTTTGCACCTAGAAAAGGCCAGAAAAGGCAACTTAAAAAACATTTCTTCTAAAGAAATCACTGAATCATTGAGATGTTAGTTTGCACGGGATTAAACCTGGTCTCTGTGTTGTCTGAAGTAGTTTGAGGTTAAGGTTACAAATCACAGACATTGCGCATTTGCAGTCGATTAATATTACAGACGTCCTGTGTAATTATACCAAAAGTCCCCAGATAATATTAGCAAACAGGGCATTAGTTAACGCTACCATGAAGTCCACTGTAGCTCTCTGAGCTGTTTTCATTATTACTGATGTGTAACAGTGCAATAAAACAATACACTGTTTTCGCAGGAGACGGTTAGGACAGGAGTTCAAAGTTTCTTTGGCTGGTTTTCACTGATTGTAGGGAGAGATGAGTGTGAGAGCTGGATGACACCTAAAGGTAAGCAAGTAGTACTTCCAATGAAATCAAAACTAATATTTTAACAAAAAAGTCATTTCTACTTCTTAAAAAAAAAAAGCCTTTCATTTTTCTTTCTTGTTTGCCCTCCTTCTCCCACTCTGACATTTGTTGTTGCTGTTTTACACAGTCTGTAATGTGTCTAACATCCCACTAGATGATGCCTTGAACTGTATTCTGAACTGTATTCAGTCTTTTAAATAATCCAATATTAAACTGTCGCCACTAGTTTGACTACTTTTGATTGAAAAGTAAATTAATACTTCTGAAAAATCTTCCCTATCGTCAGCAAATATTGTTAGATCACCAACATAGCAGCTAAAATATCAAGCAGTTCAACTCCCACCACAAAGTCGCCTAGTATATCCAATATTTATCCTTATTCTTATAATTTTCTGGCTGCTATCAGGCTCAAAGTTATAAAGCTGTGGGCAATCGTGTTTGTGTGTGTGTGTGTGTGTGTGTGTGTGTGTGTGTGTGTGTGTGTGTGTGTGTGTGTGTGTGTGTGTGTGTGTTTACATAAACATTTTTGATCTATTCAGCATCAAAACTCCTGTGTGAATCTATATTTTTTAGACTGTAAAACTCACCCTGGTTTTTCGTCTCTCCTTAATGCAAACTGGTGAGCTCCTCCTTTTCTTTCTCAATTTTTTTTAAAGTTTACAAAATTCCGACACCAAGACAGATCAGCTATGATCATATTTATTTTACTTACTGGATTCGTTAACCCCCGTGTTGCACTTTACGTTTATACAATTGTGATGTGAAAAAATAAGGCAGAGACATGTTCTCTGGCGCAGCAACCTTTCACAACAGTAACACCCAGCCACCTGGAAAAAGACAAAAACTGCCTTCATGGTAATATGTAACACAGAGCATGAGTAGAGCCATGCACCTACGTTAGCCAGAAAAACATTTTATTTTCTGCCTTTTCTTCAAGTGGAATTGCTGCAAGGAGACCCCAGGACCATTTCATCTTGAACATCCTTTACCAGCTGTCTCAGTCTTAAAGGCATGCTGTTCAGCCAACAGAAAATCCCACTAATCATCTTTTTGTGTTTCGGGGCACAATATGCTGGAAGAAGCAGGGTGCACACACACGTACATACACGCACACACACACACACATACACATATGTAGTCACATAAACACAGTTGCAGACACTGCCAGCCTGCTCCCTTGTCCCCATCCCCTGAGGGGAAGAAGAGGGAGAGGAGAGATGGTGGGGAGTGTTCGGTATAATCACTTGTTCGGGGCCTGGCTCCGTCCCCCATTCTCCCCTCTTTCCCTTCTTGTCCCAGGAACCTCCTCACACCTCCCCCATTGGTTCTGACCATCAACCAATCTGGAACTAATATATATTTCTATGTTTCACCTCAAAACGTCTTCCTGTACATCTGCAGCAACGTTTGTCTCATTGACTTCAACCGTCTCCCAAATCTATCTGTACACTTTCACAGTCGTGATGGTGGAAAAATGAACTGGTGCTGGTCATCAAATGCTGTATGAGCATAAGGTTTATATGCAATTTCCTCAGGAGATAGAGCTATTTAGTGTAAAAAGTTAGAAAACAGAAAACTGTCAGACTATATTGTTGTTTTTTTTGTAAATATAATTGTTTTTTTATTTCTTAATATTAGTAACTTACATTTATGGAAGATGCACAAGATAGAAAATTTGTGTATTTAGATTAAAATATCTAAATATACGCATTTTGTGATTGTGTGCAATGTCAAATTATTTTAATTACATGTCAACTTATATTAAAAGAATGCCTGACCATTTCTGTTTTGTAAGTACATACAAAGAAGAGAAGCACTTTTCATGCCAGACTTTACAAATAGTGCATTCTTGTTCTTATTTTTGTGTTGCAGTTTACAAGTTACACAGGGAAACTAAGCCACATGAACAGTAAAATCGCTCTAATCTCCAAACTCAATGACTTTATCAGCAAACAAGTAATGTATCATTCCTCTCATTGACTAATGTTCGGGTTCATTTTGTCCTTTCTGCTCACCATCACCTGCCGCGCAACACTGATTAATGCCATCAGGGCAAATTAGATATTCAAGGAGCTACATGTTTATCATTTTCAAGCATTAAGAAAAGTACTTTCTTGGTTTGTTTGCTTCAGAGGATTCAAGCTCGTGACCACATCATGGTGATAAATCACATACAGGAAAGAGGTGAAAATATTAATTGAAATTTAGGCAGAGACGTAACCTCGCTTCTGGAGGCTGATAGACAGAGGATGAGGGCTGAAGGTAAAGTACCTCTAAGCTAAGGTTTTTCTTTCTTTCTTTCTTTCTTTCTTTCTTTCTTTCTTTCTTTCTTTCTTTCTTTCTTTCTTTCTTTCTTTCTTTCTTGTATTGTCTTGTATGTAACTGTTTTACATTGTCTTTGAATAATATCTTGGCTTCTCATCTTGCAAAGTATTCTGAATATAATAAAAAGTAGATTTAATTGAATCCTGTTTGGCTTCACTTTATACCCATAAAGAACACATTTAAAAAAGGCATCGGGACGCATCCTAACCAGATGCCACCTGAATGTAAGTTGTATTTGTATTGTCAGCATTAGTAAGAGTGTTTGGTCAGTACATTGGTACTGTATCTGTATCTGTATCTGTATCTGTATCTGTATCTGTATCTGTATCTGATCAATACAGATGATAACGTTAACAGTACATGAATTTGGGCGGAGGGATATGTAAAAAACCTTAAAAAAGTTGAAATGCCGAGACATGAAAGTCCCACAACTGGAATTAAAGGCAAGGCAAGTGTATTTGTGTAACATATTTTATGTACAAGACAATTCAAAGTCCTTTACACAAAAACATAAAAAAATGCATTAAAAAGGAAAACAGTTTAAAAGCAGAAAAGTAATTAAAGACAGATATAAATAAATTTAAAAAAAAAGAATTAAACTAATAAAATGCAAGAAATAAAGTGCATTGTGAGAGATTACTGAAATGAGGCTCTAAATAAAATCTAAAAATAAAACTTGACTTAAAGCAACTGAGAGTTTCAGCAGCCCTGATGCATTCTGGGAGTTTGTTCCACAAGCGAGAAGCATAAAAGCTGAAGTGTGTAACAGAAGCTTGCCCTAACTTAACTAGATTTAATAAAAGATCACAGTTTGGAGAGGTAACTTGCAAAGACTCAGAAGCAGTTAATAAAGAGACTAAGTTCACTCAGGATGGCAAAACACTGACAGGTGTGGTTTCTTGTTGAAAGTACTACTGTGACTGTCAGGTGATTTCTCCCTGGAACTTAGTTCTATCAATGTTAAGGTAAAAATTATTCATGTAATACATTTTAAAAACAACCAAGGTTGGTCAAAGTGGTAAAAATGAAACAGCATAATAATATATAGATGCAAATCAAAACAAACGGCAAAAACATGGCTAAAACAATATATAAAAGCAAGACATCTCAACTACTGTAGAACTGAAGGCCAGTGGGGTATAAATTGGTTTTATTCAATTTAATTTTATTAACATAGCGTCTTATGTAAAACAAACTGTCTCTAGGAACTTTTCAAACACACAGGGCATGCCTGCTGAGCAAAGATAGATCAGAGATTTAAATGTAGTAACAGTTTATCCTGTTGGTAATGGTAAGATGCTCCAGAGAAAAGAGCCAGCTACCAAAAAGTCCTGGTTACATCTATTTCAGAGTCTGAGAAATATAAGAACCATCTAAAAGGATAACATAAGTGCTCTGACCAGACCCTGGTAGAACAGACCCGTATCTAGAAACATGTAGGGTTGGAAAACAACCCATACGGCCTCCTGATCCAACGGTTGCTTATCAAACTGGCATTGCACACAGTTGGGAAACCCTATGACCAGGAGAGTCAGTTGTGTAGAGAGAGATGGCAAAGTACTAAAAATGATATCCAACAACTGTTGTTGTTTTTGCAAGCAAGATTTGAGAATAACTGGCAATAACCGGCGTGCTAAAACACTCAACCAATATTTTTCTGCATGTAACACAGCTGGCTACTATGTTGGACAGAAATAATCACGTTCTGATTACTTCTTGAATAGCTTACTTTATTGTTAGAGCATGTTTATCAGATTGCTCTCACCATTTGTAAATGAGATGGGCTTCATCCACTACAATCCCTAAGAGACTGTCACGGAAGTCACTGGTGGCCAACATGTCTTACCATTTTGTTTGCAAAAGCCAGGGTTCAGCACTGCCAAATCTCCGCTGGCATTAGACACTTTGAATCTCACGCTCATTGTGGATGCCAAGTTGCAGGGCTAAAGGTCCAAATTTGTTCACGTCTTTCACTTGGTCCTCCATCAGGGCGATCAACGGAGAGACAACCACCATCAGTGGGTTTTCACCAAGACTCATATGTTTAGCTACCAGTGGAGCAGAGGAATGATTTGAGTGCCTTCTTCTGTTCAATTTTGAAAGAAATAGTCTTTAACTGTTGACGCGAAAGCCAAATCGAGCGACCATTGTTCCTCAGCTTTGCTGTTTACCATCCAGATCATAACGCTGCTGCTCTGTCGTCATCAGTTAAACTGACTCAGAGACTCTTTCAATAAGGATCGACTGATTGGATTGGCTCCCGATGACTCTTGGGTGTAGTTAATGAACTCCAACAGATGGTAGCTGGATGTACTTGCAAAGCCAATTTTAATTTGCTACCAATGTCTAGATTTCTACCTACTTAGTATAAGAATATAATGCAGATAACTATTGTGGTGCCAGAATATTTAAAACCTTTCTAAACTAGCAGAATAATCTTAGAAAAAAATTGTAAAATAAAAAAACAAAACAGACATTTAGCCTTTAAAGTGTTACAAGAACTGGGATAATGTGTTCACTTTTTCTTGTCCAAGTTAAAAGAGTCTCATCTAACAGTTATGACTGTTAGCTATCCCTTTGACTAACAGTCATAACTGGAAGACACTAGTCAGGTCAGGGTCATCCCTAGCTCTCACACCCCTACGTTCCAACATTTTTTAAAATTTTGTTCATGTTATTTTCAAAGTTAGGCCCCTACAGCTCTATGCTCCCACAATTTCTACATGACATGACGTGATTGGTCTACAGTCTTTGACCTGCTATCCGTGGAAAGGTTAAAGCATCGGGTTAGTGTTAGGGAACATAGACAGGCACCTAATCTGTTTATTAAGTTTAAATGCGATGTCAAAAATCGTGCTAAAGTTTTTAACGAACAAATGTGTGAACAACTACTGCATAGTAAAATTGTAGAAATTGTATTTCTTTAAAAATTGTCTCTAAAGGCAGCATGCACAGATGAAACAGTACTCTAAGGTTCCCGAAATGGAACCTTAGCGTACCCCACAAGAGAACAGGACCAGAGGAGGAGAACACTCACCAAGCTTTACAGAAAAGGTCCTGTCAGTTAAATATGACTTGAACCAATCGAGGGCTGTGCTGTGAATGCCCAGTGTCAAGGAATCTTATACCACGCATGCGTGTTGGAAGCATCAGCATCAATGATGTCCATACACTTTTGAATGGGGTGACCAATCATTCTTCTTTTTCTTTTGGCTGTTAAGCCAAAGCATCAGGCACTGTGGCAACACTCCTATTGGGCTGTTAACATCTAGTTTTTAGTCTTGATTCAGAACTAATTGTCATTGTTTAATTTGCATTTTGCTTTGACTTTACCAGTTTGAAACGTCGATGTTCTATAAGTGTGGTGCACTGAAATTCTTCAAATTATATTTTCAGTCATGTCTCAAGTATTTTGGCAAGTGAACGTACAATGTGTACTTGTCTTTTTGCTCAGTTAAGATCAGTTCGTCATTTGGGCGCAGATAGTAGCACTGTTGAGTGAAAAATGTATGTTTACAACGTCACTGAAAAACCTTTAGCAGTATTACCAATGTCAAGAATTTAATAAAGAAACCCACTACGAGGGAAAAAGGGTCCCAGGCTATTTCAATTGTGGTCTTTTAGGTAAATTGATTAATTCCCTTCAGGACAATGTTACAATTCAGAGCAAACTACATTGGTGGTTACCCTGTAGCATCTTACTATAGTCAACTCTTTTTCTTTGGTGAAAATATAAGCCAGTTGAAGACTTCTGGGTCAGTGTATGTTGTTTTTATGTTTGCTTTTTATCATTTTTGTCCTGAAAACAGCTGCATCACCAGACCAGAATCTTGCCTGATACAAACAAGCAAAGTTGTAACAAAAAAGCAAACACAGAGGCTATTTCATACTATTAATATAAAAAAATATATATTTCATACTTTTTTAGTTTCAATTTCTATTTTCTTTCTTTTTTTATTTAAGAACATTATATATTAGATTACATATTATATATTACATATGTGTATGTCATCATCTATTTATTACAGGTAAACATCAAACTAAAGATTCTGATTGCTCACCTGTTTATAGAAATGCATTTTTCTACATAAATCCATGAAATAACCAACACAGCTATAATGTCTCTCCTAGCTATTTTGGTTTTAAGTACCTTTTAGGTTTTTTTTTTCTTTTTTACTTCATAAGCAAATCCAAAATGGTGCAAGAAGATCTTAAAAATCTTGATGTGCCATTGAGTTACAACAGCAGCCTCAGGTATTGACAGAAAGAGAGCGCTCAAATAATCTATCATTTTCATCCTCATATCATGCTGGGAATGTAGCCTGGCATTGGTATGTTCTTACCCAGTGTTCCCTCTCTCAGGCTGTATATCACATCATAAAGAATACATAAACCCCCTCTCCAAAAAAAAAAAAAAAAGGGAAAGTAACAAAAAAAAAAAACTACCCAGTCTCCAAGGCATCGATGCTGAGCTCCGTACTCTAACTGAACAGAAAGAGCTGTAACAAAGAACTTTCCTTAGAAAGAAAAAGAAGAAAAACAACATTGCTTAAAAAAAAAAATTGAGAGACAATGCTAATAACTGTAAAATATGAATGGTGACTTGACATATTTACAAATGCACTGAGAGGCGCCCTACTAAATGTGATAAAATGGGAAACCAGTGGCATGGAAGAAAGCGGTTGTGGGCCCCCATCTCTTGCCATTAGATGTTCAGTGGAAGCTGTCAACAGAAGGCACATTTGCCTGCCAAGCTCCCTATCTGACTGAGCTCTCTGCCTACAGCACGCCCCAAGCTCCTCTTTGACTCAAAGGGTTCATTTCACTTCTTTTAGCCTCATTCGCATGTGGTGCTACACAAAAACCCGGCTTGCTCGCAGCCTGTCTCTATGTGTGTCTGTGTGTGTTTGCGTGGATGTGTGATCCAAATTGTTTTTGTGCCTACGTGCGTATGTCTGTGTGTGGGCATGTATTTATGCGTGTTTGGGCTGGTTTTTTTTTTTTTGTTTTTGTTTTGTACAAATGGATGTGCTCATATATGTGTGAAAAAAAAAAAAAAGAAAAAAAAAAAGGTGATGCCAGGATCATCTCCACTGTGCTGGTGGCCCTAAAGCAGAAACGACGGGCGAGATGAGGCCATCATCACAAATTTTCTGGGTTTAAAGGCAAAGTGAGGCGATTTCACTTCAGAAATTCAGTAAACTAAAAAGTGACACTTCTTCATGGTTGCCAATGAAAAAAAAAAAAAACATTTTTACCTGGGTCTACGTCTTTGCAACACTATGCCTGTCCTCTGGCCAGTCTCTTTGACTATCGGCCCAAGGGTCGGACCACTGGAGTGGAAGTTGAAGAGGGCTGTTTGAACGTAATAGGTTTTGACTGGCACGTGTTACTCGCTTCACTGCACCATTGATTCAGGGCTTGTTTGCTAAATCACTGCTAGTTTCCCCTGACTGGTAGGCCCGTGACACGTGTGGTGTGTGGTCACTTCAGCTCGGGGAGAGAAAAAAAAAAAGACAGAAAGCAGCAGGTCCGGTTGCAGCCCTAGTGACCAGGAGGAAACATACAGTACAAGCCGAATAGCCGAAAATCAGGAAAAATCTTTTATCTCTCTCATGGCGAACCTCGCCGACAGAGGACTCGAGCACTAAACTCATTCAAAAATCTTAGCCCTTTAGTGTTTCCTCCATGGACACTCAGCATAACACCCCTCCTCCCCCTTCCTCTTCCTCTCCCCTGATTCACTGCCTCTCTCCCATCCCTCTCTATTCAGACATGCTTTTTACAGCTTGCAGGATGTGGCAGTGAAGGGAAAGCTGGTGTCATGGGTCAATGTCACTCAGCCAGCTGTCTACTCGAAGGATGTGGATCATTGAGATGAGACCTCCAAATTTCTGACTGCTATTTCCTTACTTTCTCTGCATTTTGAAAGGTACGCAATACACTCATAACTAATGACCATAATCATACCGAAGATATTAAACACACAGATAAGGTTAGGTGACATCTACAAAGATGGAAGGCTTATGGATGCTGAGACTTGGCATGGTCCTTTGAGCTAAAAGCTCAAAATGTCATTATTGTTTTTAGGTACAGTGGTAAAGTGATGATCCTATAAAAAAAAAAGTGCAATCTGACTCAAGGTGTGTGTTCAATTACTTTCTCATACGTGTTATATGCGTAGGAGTCTCAGCCTTAGAGTAAGACTCTATCACACTTCCACATTTTCTCTAACTAATAAGTCCACACCACAGAGAAAAATCAAACCAAATGCAACTTCACTGTCTTTTATACAGGCTGGAAAGCTCCATGAGCTGCTTGGAGGACCTTTAGTTGGCTTTCTTTGTAGCTTTGTTCCTCTTTTGGACTGTGTATCTGTTGCTCTAAAGTTAAACCCAAAGGTTATCTAAGGCCTTGTGTCGGACTTCAGTTCTGTCTGTAAGAAGCCCAGACAAAAAGCAGCTCATTGTTATACATATTTTTTCCACAATTTTCCTCTTTAATTCTATATTGAAAATATCACAGCTAACTTATCCAGCTCCTGACGTCCTCCGCTCCGCCTTGGGAAGGCTTGGAGAGTAAACAGTGTCTTTGCTGATTACAGCGCCTCTCTCTCTGCTGCCTAAGGTAAGCTAAAACACTTTGATCTCCTATTGATTGTCTCCCTCCTTCTTTTTATCCCTCCGTCCTCCTTCCTCACTGCTGTTAAAGCATAGGTGAGTCAGCCAGCCAGCTGCCTGAGGCACTGGAGCAGAAAGCAGCAGGCGTGCTGCTGTGTTTCAAATGTTGACCACTGAGGTTAATTGATATCCTCTCCTTGGTGTAAAAATTACAATTATGTTTAAGGAAAGCTGAGGAGCTGTTTACAGAGGATAATACCGAGAACGTCTCACATGAGTCCCCCTGGATTGTAGTTATTAAACAGTGGATTCTTAGATTCATGTGTAAAGTGTAGAGTGAGCAGAGGCAGAGGATTAACAAAGTCAGGGACCCGCCCCCCCGCCTCTCCAAAAAACAAATTTAAAAAAAATAAAAATAGGTCTCAAACAAAATCGCCTGCCCATCAGTGCTGGTGAGTCATGCTACTCTGACAGGAAACTATGGAACTATGAGGTATTTAGATACGATTTAGCTTTTTCAGTCAGAGCTTTTAACATGAGGAGAAACATTTTTCAGTTCTAGTTTGATTTTAACAGAGAGCCAGTTGGAGAAATATTAAGTCTCCCGCTAAACTCATCAGAATGCCTCGTGCAGCATTTGCATCAACTGAGCTGCCCTAATTTTTATTTTATTTTTTTTCCACTTTACTACTGCTGTCTGTGGCCCTTTCTTTTGACGGGTACATATCTGTCTATATTTCAACGTTTTATTATTTTAAGTACTGAGCAGAGTTGCACTTAATTTCACTGTATGTATATACTGTCACTATAAAGTTCTGATTTTGTCACAACGCAATTGTCCAGCCATCAACGAATGTATAAAGCATCTTTCTAAGATTGGATGTTCCTAATCTCCTCCCAGATGTGTCATATTGGATAGATGGATTTCTGAGACCTCGGCATCACCCAACTATAATAATAATAAACGATGGGCCTGGGAGTCGAACCAGGAATTTTTCTTTGTATTATTTTATATTAAAGGGGCTAATTTTGACAATGTTACACGCGTGAAAGAAAGCAGTTCTAGAAACGTATTTGCGTGTTAGCTAAAGAACAAATATTGGTCACAAATCCAGGATAACTTTATAGCTAGATGTTGTTTTTTTTTTATTTATTTATTTTGTTTTCCTTATTTCAATCCAAACATTTCAGTGCCATCTTAATTAAGAAATTGAAAGACCTTACCTTTAAGACGTGTCTGTAGTCTGTTTGATTTCCACTGCTGAGCATCATCTGTTCATATTTCGTAATAATAACATAAACATTTTAAACTGCAGAACCTACCATGACTAACTTGAATGTGAGGAAGACTCCTTGTTTATGTGGAAAAACTGGAATTGTTTTTTTTCTTTTCTTTTTTTTTGTATAAAAATGACTTAAGCTGGCCTAGCTATCCCAAAAATACATTCAAACCTCTGAATTAGAAAACCGTTATCAACCATATCAAGTGCAGCTCTGAGATCTCACCGGACAAGTGTGCACACAAGTTCATTACCGAAGGCCACGAGGAGATTGTGGTAACTTGCACATGGGGCTTTTTCTGTGCCATATATGCTATAAATCATGAATGAAACGCTTCAAAACAGACGATTGCTGTGCAAATGGTCATGTAGTTGATTGGAATAATTAAATCTTTGCAGGCATCTTGTTATTTATACTTCATCCATGGGTGGTGATAATTGCTCTTCTCATTTTGTTCAGCTCTTTGAGCAAGTGGAGTAGAAATAGAGCAGGACCCCAAAGGACCCAGCCCAGATGAAGACAGTGAAGAATCAATCAAAGCACTAGTAGCAATGAGTTAAAGCTGAGATCTATTCGATATTTTGTTTCTGCTTGACACTGGAGTGTGATTTAGTTCATTCAGCGTGGTAACGTTCCCACAGTATTCTAACCTTAATAAGAGAGCGTGGAGAAGAACTGAGTATCTGGTTAGTGTGTTTTCTTTTTTCCGTCTTCTTTCTTTTTTCTCATGTAGTGTGTCTGTTTCATTTTTCTCCCACATCTCTGCGTGTGAGAGGGGGTGCAGCTGTGAGATGATGAAGTTTCAGGGAAAGGTGGATGTGCCATCCATTACAGGAGGTGGAAAGGTGCAGATAAATCACCTTATCAGCCCTGCCTTCTCCCCACTGAGCTTTGGGAGCCGAGCAAAGGGAAATCCATCAACCTCCACAAATGGGACATGACTCAGTGATCACTCTACCTTTATATTGGCCTCTGTACATACTTTGCACTGGCTTTAACATCGTATTATAACTGACGAACTTCCACAAAGGCTTGGTTAGACATTGTTTCACAGAATGTTAAAAGTAGGGGCCAAATTAAAATCAGTTTCCAAAGATCATTGGTGGGATTACTGTGCAAATGGAATACCATGATATGTTGGTGTTATTTTTTTTAATTTTTGTCTGCCAACTAGACTTGCAATGTTAAATGTGAAAACAACTGGCTTGTTTGCATCATGTGTGCTAGGACTTTTCTCCTATGTGTGTTGTACCATTTGTGAGAAGATTAGTGAAAAGACACCCTTAGAGTGTAACTGTATAACTGTGTAGCTGACATTTACCACAGTAGAGTTGAAAATTAAAAAAAAAAAAAAGAAACGACTTTTCTCTTAAAACATGCTTTCACTTGACAGGCCTCGCTTTCTTTATCAAAATAGACATCAATCTGTCCTCTCTTTCACTATGTAGCTCTCTAACGCAACACACTTTTACGGTTTTTGCTAAAAAAAATAAAAAATTTAAAAAAACTAATCAGCGAGAGCTGCCAGGTGCTTCATAGGATCCAATACAAAATCAGGTCTGGGTTTCCAAAGAACTCCAACTCTGAGAAGTTTTTATTCCCCAAACAAAGATGTCACAAGGATGTGTTTAGGAATTCCTTGTGGCACTCAAAATTGTTATGTATTTAGCTGCAGTTAAAGTTTTAACGTGTTTTCTGGGGATGTCCTGCCGACATTTCTTTTTTTTTTTTCCGTGTCCAAGTCATTTCATTTTGAGTACTGGCCAATACAGAGTCCTGATCCAACATTTTGGCAACACACAAAAATGAATAAAGCAGCTCTGTCCAATTCTCTACCTTAAAAAAGCAAAATATGGTGTAGCACTGCATTTGCTGCCCCATTTACAATTTTTCCAAAGTGCAGACGCCCTAAATATGTTTAAAACTACAAATAAACTTTCTTTTGTGGATTTTTTTTCTTTTCAAATGTCACAATTGCAACCTTCCTCCTTTGTCCTGTGCAGTGTCACTGAATAAATATTATGATCATTACATTTATTGTAATTATATATGAATAATTATTATTAATTATTTTTCACCAGTGCTGGATCAGTACAGAATCAGCCAGCGGTGGATTTGCGGATGGTGCTGAGCTGAGTGCGGCTGGTGAGTGCGGACCGTGTGGCCTGTTATGGTTTTGGTAGAGGGGAGCGCCTAATGGGGATATTCCCAGTATTTTGAATTTCAGTAACAATGTTACGCTTTACTTAACCATGGAAACCCCCAGACTGCCAGTCAAAGGCTGCTAGACTATGTCATTTCTTCAGAAGTTACTTACACTAGTCGGGTCTTTAAGAGACAAAAACAAAACCAATGAAGAGAAAAATGCTGTTAAGTTTGCTGACAGGATTCAGGAATCATCAGCTGAGAGCGCTGATCTCATTGTGTTGCAGTTACGAAATGGGATATAAACTCCATGTTAAAATTTATCTATAAGCAACTTAACATGAGCAAGACCAAAATGTGTTATGAGTTGCATAAAAAAGGGCAAAAAGAATTTCCCAGAAAAATACAGAAATGACCATGTTGATTCAGTGCACGAAGATGCAGAAATGCAGACCAAAGCAGCACTAGTTGTAATGAAAACATAAACTTTAACTGTGTTTTTAGTACGGCAAAATTATTTCATTTCTGCTTCGCCCTCAGTGGGGAACTATATGACTCATGCGATTTTACTTCTGTGTACACACATACTGCATGTTTCCCCTGTCCACTAATACCAAGAATTTCCCATGCCAGTTTTGAGCCTTTCGGTGAAACAATGGTATAACAAAAAAAAAAAAAAAAAAAAAAAAAGGCAGCACATCTGTGCTGCAACCACAACAGTTAGAAAACTAAGAAGCAGAAGCACATCCTGCGACAACAACATGCATCTGAAAATCTGTCATAGGCTATCACAATTTCATTTTGTCTGCCTTTTTTTTAATTATTTATTTACCTGAACATTTTTTAAGAATTTCCTCAAAAGTGTGCAACAGTTTGTTACACAAATTTCATCTCGCTCATAAGAAGGTGAATGGAAGCCGATTGATTGCCAACAGCAATTGATTAAGATGATTACAAAGCATCATCTACTCCGCGTGGTTCATTAAATACTCATTCCATTTTTCCTGCGATCCTTTTGCATCTCAACGTTCACCTCCACAATTATTGTACAGCGTTACCCTATGGCTCCACACGCGAGGTTGCTTAGCAACAATAATGACAGTGACCTTTTAGAAATCAGTGGGATACGTGCCACTAGTGGAAGTGGCTCCAGCACACACTACGGCACACTTGTGGAGCCTCGATGTTTACCTCAGCTCATACCCGGAGCGTCCTGGAAGAGTAAGCCACACAAGCGCTAAACACACCTTCAAACAACATCATGCAAAGGCATTAAGCACGTTTTTGCCCTTGAGGAAACCAGAGGAGTTAGCATTTTCCCTGCTAGCTCAGAATGTAGTACCTTGTCACCAGCCCCCTCTTAATCTAAGAGCAGTCTATTGGTATTCAGCTGCACAGGTATCTAAGAAAGCAAAGCCTTTTAAACGTCTCAACCGCTGTTTGTTCTGTCTCTAGAGGGCATGTGCTGTACACCAGGGGTTTGAGAATAACAAGGAGAATTGCAAATTTGTTTTGCCAGCTGCAGTACATGTGCTCTGTAATTCTGTGCCTGCTGCATTGTAGCTGGGTTTGTTTGATTTATCTTAAACACACAAAAAGGTGGGATATTTTCTATAATTTTTAAAAGCTTTGGCATGTTTAGTTCTGATTAAAGACTTCTCCACAGGTGAGACATTATGCAGACAGCCGATGTGATGTGTCGCAGCGTTGTTAGGTTGTTGCTGTTGTTATTTTTATCCTGTGAACAGCTACTGAGCAACATGAACACACGTAAGAAGTTTTTCATATTTTACTTTGGATTGATGAGAAATAGGCTACTAAACATGCACGATTATTTAAGGTTATTTAATTGCCATTAAGGCACATAAAAATGCAACCAGACAGCAATTAAGAGCATTAAACCATTTATTTATCAACTGTAACACAATTAGGTATTGGTTAATGTTGTTGTTACTGATTTACAATGAGGTGTCTGATGCCTCACTGAAGTTCAGACCAACAAGGAACGAGCTAAATGAAAGCAGAAGAAACTTGCCCGGGTGGGAAGTGTAAAAGAACAGGAAACACTCGGTGCTGGTCTCTCATGTCCTGGGTATGCATCTGAATGACAAACCTGTGTGTCTGTCCCCCTTTTAAGAAATCCTTTACAAGTGGTGAGACACCAGGGCTTGGGCTGTGGAGGCTGTATATTTCTATTCATAATTGATGACCCGGACCCAGACAGACAGCACACTACACATGTAATATGGATTCACTCCTGGTTTCAGATGCGTGCCCTCGTCTGGACTTGACTGCGAGCCATCATTGTGTGTGGAGCAAAAACGGAGAGGGAATGGCATGCGTGTATGTGAGAGTGTGTGAGTCTGCTTGAGCAAGTATGTGCAAGACTGTGTGTGTGTGTGTGTGTGTGTGTGTGTGTGTGTGTGTGTGTGTGTGTGTGTGTGTGTGTGTGTGTGTGTGTGTGTGTGTGTGTGTGTGTGTGTGTGTGGCGTGCGTGCGTGCGTGTGTGCGTGTGTCAGAAATAGCTGTTTTAGCAAAAGATGTAATAGACTGAATAGTATTCTTCAGCTCAAATCTGATTTATGTGCTGGCTGTTAATTCCCAGTTTGGTTTTCCAGTTTTCTGTTTTTATATCAGTTACTTGTGTTTGATTTTAATTTTTTGGTTCCTGTCCGCAGACCTTTGAGATAGACAGAAGCACACAGCGGGTTACCTGCTACCTTTGTGGATTCCTGGGGATTAATTGATCAGGTATCCAAGTCTTGGGGTGTTTGTTTGCTCTCACGTTACTCCTTTCTCTGGTTTCAGCAAAGGTTCATTTGAGAACATCTTGTTTTTCAAAAAAACATATAGAAATCCCTTGTGAATTCTTTTTTTTGACCTTAGGAATGATGTGATCCTATGCTTACAGAAGTACCTGAAAATGCTTCTTTTTTTTGGCTCTATTAAATGTAAAATCCCCCAAATTAATGAAAGAGAAGAGGACAACTGTTTAGTGGCATCTGAGCATGAAAGTCTGAAACTTAAATTATGAACCCAAGTGGTGAATGGAAGTATACATACCAAATTTTTGGGGGATAATAGATATTGGTCAATCTTTTTACAAAAAAGGTACACCTCAAATGCTTGATTTTAATTCCCACAATCAGACTGGAATTGTTCAAGTAAAATAATTGACACATGCACCTTTTTAAGTTTGTAAATTTGTCACATTTTCTCTAAAAAAAATACTTTTTATAACATGTTGCCTCAAAATTTTATAAGTCTTAATGATAACAGAGATACGGCACAGCAGTTCTCTTTTCAACCATGTCTACACAGATCTGTCTATATCAGCAGGTTTTAGGAGAATTGCATGTGCCTCTTAAGAAATGTATCTTGCAGCTTTGTGCAACCATGCACATGGATTCTGGACCTTAATTACACGTAATTATGCTCTTGCAATGTAGGCAAACAAGTGGAAATACTTGACACAGTCCTTAAAAAAGACTTTAAAAAAGACAGACAAAATAAATTAAAGTGACTTGAAGTAAGTGGTTCATGATCTGAAAACAAAATTCCACACTTGCCACTGCTCTGTATGGAGTTATTGGCTAAATTCCTTTGAACTGTTGTACAGAATTGATCTGCAGCTACCAGAAATGTAGCGACCTTCACCCACTACTGTCTCTTTTTAATACATAGATTTATTCCTTCTTCTGCCTGGTTATTGGGAGATGTGTAGGGTTGTTTTTTTTTTAAATCCTGTGTTTACTGATGTGCATCACGTGTTGAGATGAGCAGCAAAGTTGAAATGGAGCCATCTCACATCGCCGTGTTACATGGACACGATGGTACCATGTGTTTGTTTCCAGCTCTCCCTTTAGCTGATCATTTTCATTTTTCTAAACTAAGGTACTTTAATGTGAGGCTATGTGACAATGGGGCTTTAATATACGTGGGAAAATATGTAATTTAATTAGTTCTTGGTTAATTTGATCATGTCCCGTGTTTGAGGAATGAGTCGTTTCCTCTCTTTGAACAAGTTTGCAATTCCTTGCACGTCGATTGATTCAGTGGTTTAATGGACTTGTGTGGGCGCCCCTGTCTCTCTCTCTCTCTGTCTCCTCTGCTCTTGGCTGAAGTTCACAGAGGGCAGAGTTCATACCCCATGTTCCCATGGCAACATATGGCATGTCACCCTCAAACAGAAGCTACCTCTCAATCGTGCGTAATGGATTTGACCTTTGCACGCCCCTGCCTCTCAAACCGACACATAACCAAGTGTGAAGCTCTACTGTCTCTAGCCTGCAGCTGCATCTACCGCAGAACACTCCAAATACCTGCCACGCGAGGGTTAATGGTCTGTTCTTCCCCGGCATATGTCATCTAAGTGACCAGATTCAGATAATGCCGTCACTGGAGCGCAATCTCAGTGATGGCTGGCAATAAACAGGGAGTTCTCCTAATGCTGTTGTGGTTTTGATTCAATGATAACGTTTATCAACGGCACCTGACTCGCCACGACCTCACACGGGTCGCCTGTCATAATTATGCAGCTTCACCTCGTTTCAACCAGTCCCGTTTTCCAACCAGCCTCCCTTGCTGCATTATTCATCAGCACTAATCAGGACCCCGGCTCTGGTGTGCTGGCCACCCTACCAGTAAGATCACTTCCCTGACCCGACCCTGCCTGTTTCCCCACAGCATTACCGTGTGTTTATGCCCACTCATTAGGCCTAACTATGCGAGGCCATACCCTGCCTGCCTGAGCTGGAGCTGGAAGGGGCTTTTTAACATGCTCTAACCAGCGCGGGCATCCCCCTAGTGGGACACGGAGAACAGCTTTGTGCTATTATCAAACAACGTAAAAATGTAACATCTGTAGCAAGTATACATTCTGTTGAGTTAGTTTACTAGGAGACGTGGCCTGCGAGGACCTGCGATCAGGCCCCATTATTGTTGTAATTAGCGTGCCTCAGTGGAGCCCGGGCTCCAAACAGTGTGCCTCGACCTCCTTGCCTCGCAGTCTGTTTACAGGCAGCAAAGGCAACACGGAAAGGGCAGGGGGCTGGCCACACGGTATGACGCCTCTGCGTACCTGCTCCAGCAACACAACCATTTGCGTTGCTTTCTATTACTCTGCTGTCCTGTGCTGCCCAGATGTGTGTTCGAGCAGCAATATGGACAAAGACAAAGTAAATGCAGGAGGGTTGGATGTAGCATTAATCTTTTTGACCCATTATGTATTCTAAAAAGCTGGAGTAGTTGGCTGGTGTGCATAATCAATGTCAGGACCAACATACACATAACATTTACATGGGTATCGCGTTTGCAGAAACTGTGAAACTGTGCACCATCATGCTGTGCAGGAAGTGTTGGAACTAAACCTCCTGTCTGATTTATCCTTCACATTTGCCTTCAATCTTTCAACAACTGCGCAGGCTTCTTAGTTTTAATTCCAACCCCTTTGGCCCTCCCATCATCACAAGGCCATTCCTGGTGTGACACCAGCACCCCCACTCCCTCCACCCCCCCCACCCCCAATCACCAATTAGAAACACCAGCCCCTTTCCCAGTGCAGACACTGGTGTGGAAACATGGAGAGGCAAAAAAGGTAGAGAGGCGCCATCAGGGCAGTGTGAGGTGGAGGTCCCATGAAGGACACGGCTCCCTGGGTGGCTGAGCGATGAGCAGGGGAGCGTGAAGGGCTTAGGCAGGTCTTTCCCACAGAATATCAGTCCTTAAGTCTGTTGCAAGGCTGAAGCACTGGGTGTAATCAGACAGCCGCTTATATAAGAACAGTGCTTTTTTTTTTGGACACAGTTCTTCTCTTTTTAAGTCTTTTTTTATATAATGGGGTGTTATGTGTGTGGTCTTTTTTTTTTTTTCTTTTGTCTGCAATCCTGCTGCTCTGACGTAATTTTGATTGAGGTAAAACATCATTCTCTGTGTGCAGCGTTGCCTTTCAGTGGCCCGCATCTCCTTGCTGTCTGACTTCATTCCTTCTATCATTGTTTCTGATAAGAGACCCTGGGTTTCTGTGTGGTAATGAAGCTTGTGTGGAAAGAACAGCACTGGCGGGCATTCAGGCCCCGCACACCTCAGAGACGCAGAGAGGCGCGTGCATATCGATCTTAGATTGTTTCCTTGAACCCAACTGCCTCAATGTGCTTCGTGCGCTCGCTGCACTGAACCGCACTTGTAGACTAATGTAGTGTTATGAAAAGTGTCAAGTGTGGGGTTCCTGCGTGTGTTTATGCATCTCTACCCTCACATACATGAGGACTGTATGTAAAATATCTTAAAACTACCAACACATCAATTAAGTTTCCAATTCTATTAATATGTTAAAACTATGTTATGGTTTTTTTTACTGCATAATTATAGAAATGAGCTAATCTTACATCAATCGTATAGAAAAGCTGATCAAGTTTACTGTGGCCAAAGTATGCAGAGATGGTTTTGATATGTTTGAGTAAACATTCTTGTACTGGGAGCTAATCACCAGACACAATCAATCAATTATAAATGCCACATATCTGGCAGGATTTAAATAATTTCATATATATTCATTGGATAGTACAGACATCTTTATAAATAGATGAGAAAGAGGTTCAGGAGCATCACACCAGAGCCTGTCTCATAAATGTAATGTTAGTAAAGATGCAGCCTGTTTACATGGGGTCTAATCTGTTCATTCATGCAAGTGTGTGTGCATGTGTTTGCATGGAAAAGTCAGGCAGATCTGTAGGGCTAAAGCGCCATCTGGTGGAACCCAAACATGCACTTTCTATAGCAACGAGTGATTTGATTAATCTCTCGCTGTCTTTTTTTCCACATTTTGCAATACGATCAAGAAATAAAAGAGCAGCTTTTGCACTGTAGTGGAAAATAAATGTAACATACAGACTATCAAATGATCAATTATGGAAGCTGAAGCTGAGCTTCACAATGCCAGAAAACAAACACCAAAAACTATGAAAATGCATTTACTATTGCTATTACATCACAGGAAACACTTAAGTTAGTTTGCATAATAGCCATTGAAGCTTGTCCTCACTTTTCACCCTTATTCGTTGTACACAAAAGCCTTATTTGCAGTAATGCATGTAGAAAGGGCTCGCTGCTCTGCCCTCCTTAATTGATGCTGTCTGGCCTCACCTCGTTGGCTTGTTTCACAGTCTGATTGGATAATACAGTCCACATGAAGAGAGGAGTGAAAGGCAGCCTGAGTGGAGCTTGATTTAGTTTCAAAAAAAGATAGAAGAAAAGAGGTGCAGGTTGTTAGGAGGAGGTGGTGAGCTGCTTAAAAGTGATTAACTGCCAAGCAGACGACGGGCTAGGCTGCACTCTCTTTTATACATAAATAGTTGTCTTTCACTCAGTATCTCAGCAAACAATCACTGATCAGAGGTGTGTAAGCAGGTAGAGGGGGAGGGATTCTAATGCAACATGACAAAAGTGCTGCTTTGATATTGCTGATACCATTACCCTCGTTAGGAAGTAAATGCCACTGATAAGAAAGACTAGGAAAATAGACGCGGAAAGCTGGCTTTTAAGTGCAGGGAGGAGCGTGATGGTTAAGTAAAGAAAATAATGCAAAAAGCCATTTACCTTATTCTCTTTTATCTTTCTACCCTTCAGTCTCTCACGGTCTAATTTACTTATTCATCACAGCCTCTTTTAATTTTCTTGAAACACTTTTCAAACAGCTGATAACTAGTTATGTGTGTTATTGGGTTTGACTTTGGCTTTGCCAGCCACGGCTCCGTGTGTTTGTGCACGCATGTAAGAAAGCAGGTGCGTGCCCGTTCACTTTGTGCGGCGTGCATGCGTGTGTGACAGAAGTACCTGTGTTGCAGTCAAAAGTAAGTAACTTCAGAAGTCAAGTGTATCGTATTGCCAGGATCCTCTTTGTGGTGACAACAGTGATTAATAATGGAAAGCAGATGTTGGCATCTTGATCTGAAATTTTCATGAAACTTCGCTAACATGATTAAAGTGTATGTCTTCCTCAAGTCACTTCGAGTCTTTTAACTCCTCTCCCCTGGGAGTGGCAACAAATCATGGTTGAGACAACATGTCAAATCACCGAGAATCGCATACATGTCAGAATCAAACTCTCTGTTATACCTTCTGAAAATTTCAACTCATCTCTTTCTCTCTTTTGAAGCTCAAAAATGTGGGCTAAATTGTATAAGTTTTATTACATTATTACTTCAGCTCCTTTTTTTTTTTTTCTTTAATCGTTGTTTGACTTCATCTGTTGCAGCATTTCAGCATCACGGAAGCCGTTCTAGGCCGTTTTTGTCGGGTAAAATAGATGCAAAATAAAAAAATAAAGTTCTTAAAATGTGTTTCTAATGCATCACTCCTGTGTTGAACTGTGTCATAATTCATATCATGCAATATATAGTGTAAGATTAGATTCTTACAGGTAAATTCTTAAAGATTTTAAGGATCTTAATTTAAAACGTTTTACAATAATTTAAGCACTGAGTTTAGACTTGGCTTCTACTGTGTGTTTGTGGGGGGGGGGGGGGTTCTATGAATAACTTTTTAGAGGAATTTACTGGAATTTCTATTTTCTTTAGCTGGAAAGATTTCAGGATTCATCTGTTTATTTTTTTATTTAATTTATTTTTTTATTTTTTGTTGGGATGGATAAATGCATTTGCAGCTTCGGCTCAGCGGAGCTTATTTATAACTTAAAGACACATCTGAAAGCTGGGCAGCTGTCACAGGGAGATGGCTTTGCTCACTTTGGATCGTAAGGTGCAAATGTATGAGAAAAGGCTCGAGCTGGAGATTCAGTGCAAAGTAGCCGAGAGTGGTGTGGCAGGGGGAATATCAGATTGCCTGAAATCTTTTTTTCAAACATTTCTCGTAGAGGCACCGAGATCTTTTATCTATTCTTACGTATTTTTCTCTGCATCTTTTTCCTTCTTTTAACCATCTTTCATTTTCTTCTACTTACTGTCTTTTCTTTCCCCCTTCCCAAAATAATAAAAAGAAATGTCACTTCCTCCGGTATAGTGCATCTGAACAGATGAACACTTTTTGTTCTCTCCTAGATAAAAGAAAAACAACACTTAGGTGATAAGATGAACTGGACAAAATGAGTCAAATCGCACGGTCCTGAGCTTTTATTTCTTCTACATCTTTTCTCTAGTCTGATCACTAAAAGGTGATGTTGAAGTCTGCTTCTAAAATGGTCCAGTCTACTAACAAAACGCAGCTCAAAATGTTGAACCTGAGGGACATACAGTATGTACTAATGTACATTACTTTTAAACGTTTAAATGCTGAACAACTTATTACTGATTATTATTATTTTTGCAGGGAGCGGGAGTGGATATTTCTCTCCACACGTGACTTCTCTCAAGAGGTAGAGCACAGTGGAGAGTGAAAACATTTTGTCGTGATTGTGAACCAGTGAGCCAGAAAACTTTGAAAGTGAATACTAGGGGTATGATGACTTCATTCCTTTCTTTCCCAGACCAAAACTCTACCCTTGTTTCTTGTCTTTGTGATAGCTGAAGTCGTGAGCACTGCAAAGCAAAATTTAATGAGAAAAAGAAAAAGGAAAAAAGAAAATGATCAGGACCTTGGCATTCTCACGTTAAAAAAAAACCCAACCACTCTGACAGCTGAATATTTTCCACCTCCTTTGGAATCTCTTTTCCTGTTTTTTTTCACAGACTTCTAAACAGACAAAGACAAAGAGCCTACCATCAGATGCGGGGTACAATGCCTTTTAATTATAATTTAATTCAACATTAAAGTGTGCTGTGATTTGAACCAAGAAGGAGAGCTTCTGCTGACTCAAATTTTCAACAATCATTTTACTGCCTTCTCTAAATCCGCCGTATTTGGGCTCCGAAGAGCAAGCACCATAAAGTGCATAAAAGAATATGTGTAAATGAATATGAAAAGCAATTTTCATTTCAGCAAGCCAACCATAGCTGTTTTCACATTCCATCTCATTTTTGTGTTTTCTCTCATACCTTTCACGATCTTCCCTGAGGCCATAAAACAGAACTTTTACATATATTACCTTTTGATTAATGGAGCTGTATTCATTATTCTGCCCTATTGCTAATTAGAAAATGCACCCTGCTAATGATATACAGTTGGAATAATACTTGCCCACGAGGCACGCTATCACATCAGGTTTCATGCGCTCCCGGTACGAGCCTGCTCGCGCACATCCAGGCCTACCTCCTTATTCCCGGCTCGGCCATCAGCAAAAGCGTCACGGCTAACACTGGGTGTCATTGTTTTTGTTCTGCTATAATGAGGCCTGTTTTCTCCAGGGGGTTGTAGCTGGAGGTTGATGAGGTGTTTCGAGCCCTGAGTCAGTCTTAATCAGGAGATCTGTGAGAGTGCACGTGTGCTAAATGTCTGTGTGGTCCCGATTGCTTATGTGCATTGTATGTTCATCTTCATTTCATCATCATTACTTTATCGTCTGTATTATGTTGCTGATACGGGAAACGCCTTGAAGCAAAATCACGTGAGGCCCACTGGATATTTCTTGGCAGAAGTAGTAGCAGTGGTGGCGTGGTGTCAAGGGCTCCCACTGCTCCGTAAAATGGTCCTGTGTCACACTTTTGCAACGGTCAAAACAACCAGCAGCAGTGACAATTGTGCACACCATATCACACCAGCAGACGGCTCCGGACTAATGCAGGTGAATCCCCCTGGTTTTACCCTGACTGTGTTAATGGCTGATGGGGTGTGATGGAGACAGGGAGGTGGAGATGGGCATGACATGTTGGTGACAAGGTAGCAACAACTTTTGAGTTGGTATATTATACATATTCTTTTGCCAACAACCCCACTGGCACTGTTTGGATGTTGCATATATATATATATATGTGTGTGTGTGTGTGTGTGTGTGTGTGTGTGTGTGTGTGTGTGTTTTCCTTTACTGGCATTTGACTTTGGTTGATTTTTCAAGTGGTCCAAAACTCTGATTAATATTATCTCTACTTTATCTGGGTATTTATCTCAACATTTAAGATTTATTTCAGTGAAATAATAACAAAAACAACACTTTTAAATTCTTTCTAATAATTAAATTTCCCAAGACTATAAAACATGACTGAAATGTGCCTGGCATAACCTTTATTTCTTATATCTGCGTTTCGAAGTTCTCTCAGTGGTTGAATCAATCTAAATACATTTATTCCCCTTAAAGGGATATTTCATTGTTTTTAAAGTGGGGTTGTGTGAAATACTGATGAGCAGTTACTGTCTTGCATGAACGCTGTCAGTTTAGAAAATCAGGGAGGAATTTTGATGGGAATCTAGGATGAACACTAATAGGAATAAGCATTATAAACATCTCAAACTTCCCAAGCCCGTACAGGACACGGACAGGGGCTCACTGTGTTACGTTGCTCCTGACCAGCTGCAACTGACAAGGCCAGAAGAAAAAAAAACAAACAAAAAAAAAAACTCAGGTAATCAGCAGCAGGATGTCTCATGTTGACCCCTTTATCGTTCAGTGATGCAGAGCAACGCAGACACTCTTTGGCTTAAAAACAAAAAAGTAACCAAAAAAAAAAGAAACAGTCTGCAAAGGTGATATATCTTATTAATAGATTGTTTTTTTCTTGAAATGCAATGAAATTTGTAAGGTTTAAGATCTTTTAGATGGTGTAAATGTGCCTCTCTATGAGCCTCATTTTGTGCTTTTTGGCCCAGCTCCCCATCAGAACCGATCCCTGAGTGCTGCTCGCTGATGGAGCGGTGCAGTCAACCCATAAGCTCATTTATTTGTTCATTTGCTATGTATGATTTTGCACAAAACTTAGACATTTGATTGTTCATTAGAACATTTTAAATGATATCTTGGCCTAAACTATTGGCCAGTAAAACAGTCAAATCGCACAGCTATTTTTGTAATAATTTAAAGCATTTATGATGTCCTTCCAAAAGCAATGAAGGAAGCAATTTATACAGAAATAATTTAGTTAACTGCTCTTCAAAGAGTAAACACCTCCTTTCATGACTTGGTATAATAATGTCATGAGCTAATACAGGTTACATTTGCATCTGCTTGTTAAGTATATTTTTTTTTGTGTGGGATACATGCAAACCTTTTTGAATTTAGGACTTGCTGGACTGAAAATGATAAGCATCTCCAAATTTAAGAGCCATGGTTCTCAGCAGGAAAAGAGAGGAATGATCTTTTCCGGTTGGGAGCGAGGAACTGGCTTAAATGGAGAAGTTTAAGTATCTCGCGGTCTTGTTTTGCAAGTGAGAACAGACAGGAGTTTCAGGTAATGAAAGCGGAAATAAATAAATGCATAAATGCAAACAGCTGAAATGCCACTCGTTTGCGTGCATGGATGGAACAGCGGTCCGTTTACAGTGCGGCTCCGTTACTTTTATAAATACTTCGCTCCACAGCTGTTTGCAGAAAATACACAAATGTCAAACTTTGCTTTCAGAGAGAAGGTATCTCCCTGAGATAGAGACAGACAGTCCTGATAGATGTCGCTGTTTCTGGAGGATGCGCATCACACAGAGATACATCCATGTACACATGTAAAGATAACAAACAAACCAGAAAAAAATGTTTTTGTTTAAATGAGATCACTGAAAATATTGAAGGGACTGCATGGTCTCTGGAGTCTACAGGCAAAACAGGCCAAAGGTTATATGTAACAAAAAAAAGAAGAACTTGGAGTCTTTTTACCTACTTTTGGTGGCTCAGAGGTCAGCATTTCCTGAGATTACTACTTCTTATTTTCTCTTTTCCACTCTCTCCGAGCACCATTACTGGCCGGCACACAGCCATTACAGATCAACAGCCCATACCGCTGTAATAGCTTCATCACATAGCTCTAGGGTCTACTAACCCACCGCTGCTGCTGTGCTCTATGATCCTGCTGCCGAAGTTCTCACTGAGGTTAAGAGTGTCAGGCCACAGTCTAACATCCATGTTCAAATGTTTTCCAGGCTTAAGTAATAAGGACAGCGTGATGCCTTGTTAGATCCCTATGAGGATTTGTTCTGTCAATCAGAGCGTTTAGTGGGCGGACACCTTTCAACTTTAACAAGAGGCTGTTGTCTTCTTCTTAAATGGATTTGTACAATATTTTTTCAAAAGAAAAGAAAAAGAACAGGAATCCGAAGCTTTAGTTTTGAGTTTTTCACTGGATTAGGCGACTTAAGAATTAACAGTACTACTAACTAACTGTTCTTAAATTTTACAGAGCACATCCCACAACTTTACTCTGACTTTATCCTGATTGTTTGGGGAGAAGTTCAGAGTTGCTGCAGCAGAACAGGAAGACATGAAACTGTTACCAAACACAGAAGAACTTTTTTTTTTTTTTTTTGTTCCTTTAGAGTCCCTTTTGAATCTCCCTTTTCCATTTTGATAGTGTCACAGCCGGAGTACTTACGGTTCCCTCCAGAGCCAGTTGACGTCTCTGTCAGGATGACAGAAAGGCAATGAAAAACTCTAAGGAGGAGTAGAGGCCACTTTAAGGCAGCACCCCAAAATAGAAGATACGTTTGGGACTAATCTGGGCTACTTTTGTCACTTCTGATTTAGTTGTGGCAGAGACTAATGTTACGTGGGCCAGATTTGGATCAAAGACTATAACCAGGGTCTAACCTGAGTTAAGCCTCTTAACTTTTTCCTGAATCCGTGCAACCCTAAACTGTTGTTTTAAAGTTAATTTAAAGTAGCACAAATAATTTTTTTTTTCATATCATTTTAAATTTCAATTTGAAGAAACAGTTGATTACTCTTACGATAGGGGTCGAGGTCTTCGGTCCCTGCTATCGACAAAAACTAGCCGAAGAAACTTGTGACTCCTGTCTTCGGCGTTCGGCTGCAACAACCGCGTGTTGCTTTCGGCACTAAGACACACATCAACAGCTATGATGGATTTCCATCACAGAGCTGCTGTGGACATCATGGCAAAGGTGATTAACTCAACAACGAAAAAGGAAGAGAAGCGAGTGACCGAGCAGACCAGACAAAGGCTAATATGACAAAAGTTTCTTTTACGCTGTTTTTTTTTGTATTTAATTTTTATTGTCTGAACAAATGAAGAAACTTGCAATAAAGACATTAATTGAGAGGTTCAAAAGTCTGTTTTTATTGTAAATGAATAGCTTTGCCATCATGCATGTGAGCATATATTTTTAATTACAGTTTATTTGTTCACCTCACTTTTATGTCTCATCAACTCTTCCCTGATGGAGTAGACATGCATACCTTTGTTCAATCAACAGACAGATGTTTTACCGCCTGTCTCTATTTCTGCATGGATAACTTTAAACCCTTTGTGTCTTTATGCTGCCTCTCAGAATATTTTCTAAGCCAACATGCCACAGTTTTATCAAGATGGTTTAAAAAATAGAAAAGTTATGACACCTGATCCGGAACAATGCTGTTGTGCCTGGTCTCATTAACTTGCGCTGTCTGGATTCTACCGAGTTACCTACCAAGATAATGTGCCATTTCCCTTCGGGCATTCAGTAGAATTACAGGCGAATTGGTTGATTTACGTGATGTTATAAGCATTTAACTTTACCCCCATAATTAACTGCTGTGTCCTTAACTTTAAAAGTAGTACTTTGACCGTAACTATAAGTATAAGCACGCCGCTCTTTCACTTCCAAAAAGTTGAGTTGAAGGTGGAGACAAGAGGATGGCATGCATCTTTGGGACAGCAGACCAATTATAAAATTATGAGTGAAGACTTCCTCCAGATCCCTTACAGCCCCACAGAACCTCATTACCCAGCAGCCTTGGCTTTGAACACATCACCCACACCAAAAGATGACACAAGCTCGGTTGCTGACTCCTGTCAGGCAAAGGTTTTGTAACAGAAGCCTTTCTTTTTTTTCCTCCCACCCCCCCATCTCCATCTCCCTGATCGTTTAAAAGCAGCACTACGAAGCCACACTTCCTAACAGCGTCGGCTTAAAGGCAACACTGGCAATATGACAGCCAGAAGAAAAAGCAAGTGCCACGACTGACATATTCCCCATCCTTCTGGCATGTCATCTCCCTTTTTCTGGACACCTGATTGATTCTGACAGCCTATATTGGGTATTTCATACGAAAGAGAATTTTGTGATTAAATCTTAATGAGTTGGAATTTTTCTCAGTGCTTTTATTACAGGCCGCCAGTTTTGAACATTTTTCAAAGTAACACACCCAAATTCCACTGTTTGCAATGAATTAATAATGCAGTCTTGTCACTGAAGTATCATGCATTCTTTAATCAGGCCTTGAGTCTGAAACAGAAGCTTCTTGAAAGGTATTTCTTTATGATCAGAACAATTAGAAACTTGGAAGCAACCATAAAGAGCTGCTCGCAAAGTCGCACTCATATATACGCTATATGTGCCTGTCATAGACAGAGAGCAACCCCTGGGGTGGACTACTTTCTCAGTGCTATCTGGCTTATATGTCACGACTGGCTCACGTCAGTCTTGACTTGGGATTTGAAGAGACCGAGGCCAAAGCCTGAGTGGGCTGCGAGCACAAAAGAACAGAACCGCCTGTCTTTGTTCCGTGAACTCAAAGTCCTCGCCAAGTTGTAAAATAAACATCCCCAAGTTTTTGCTCACCCTCCCTTTGTACAGCCAAGCCTGTTTCTTTGCTTCTCTGCCGTTCTGCGCTGCCAGTTTGCAGAGTGCTTTTGCTCTCCTTTCGGCTGTCCTGCATCGGAGTTGACATGCGTGCGCTTCTGCCTCCTACCTGAAGTCTTTCGCGGCTTGTCAACAACTGCCTGCAAGCAACAAGGGGGAGAAGTAGCCAGGCTGGATCATGACGCGGCCTACCTCACCCGCAGCCTGTTTACTGCTTCACCACCATCTGTCAGTTGGGCCTGTGATCACTGACATGGGAACAAAGGGAAATAAAGAAGCACATAACAGGGGGGGGGTACTCAGCAAAATGTCCACGAGGTACTTGGCATTATATAATTAAATCACATCAGGAAACTGTCAAAAACAAAAAGATAATTATCCACTACTTGTATTATAATACTCCGTCAGTTAAACACAACTTGATATGACACGATAAAGGAAGAGATTATGACTCCAGGGTTTAGTTTTTACCAGAAAAAATGAGAGGCTGTTGCACACTGGTTGAATTTGTGTCACCACAGAGTTTGTTTTAAAGAGTCTCGTATGTTCTGTTCTGCAAAGTGCAGCCTCGTTTTAAACAGACCTCTGCGTTCCCTACGTTCCTAAGCAGAAGTTGGAACAGTTGGTGCCCCTCAATAAGTTATACCACCATCATCCCAGCTCAGGAACATGCAACAGTGTGGAAGAATTTCAGGTAAAAGCCCGTCTAATTAGTTCCCATCAAAAATGTAATTCTCTTTTGGAATTATGCCGCAAGGCCAGAGTAGCCGAAAGCAAAGATACCTGGTGGTGAAAAAGGTATAATGAATGAAAAGAGATATTCTAACCTCGAGCCATAAGTACATTTATATGCTTGACATGAATCTGCCATCAATGTTGGGTCGAATTCTAATTTAATTTCTGAGATGTATGCGTAATTTTGCCATTAATATGAATGTTACCAGCCTAAATATTTTACACTTCTCATGGATATTGTGAGCCTCTCATATATCCTTCAACAGCATATTAATTAATAAACTCTTTTCTGATACTTTTTTTTTCTGATAGAAACTTCTAAAAAGAGGAAGCAGGTAGTCGGATACAGTGAGAGGAGCCAGAACATAGTTGTCTGGCGTCTCATTAACATCCCCCATTCGTTAGGAAGAAGCTTTTTTTCCTGTCATCTTTTTACATTGTGCCAATGTTATGAGGCCTTTAAGGTAATTAATGAAGAATTAATTAACCAAATTAATTCATAGGTTAGAGACATTGTTCTGTAGTGAGGCCAGTCAGTTTGGATTTGGGCCCTGATGGGTGAGGCCCTTTACCAGCTGATGTTGTTCATGTTTCTGGCAGTGCCAGCCCCCCCGTCTAAAAGCCCTAGCAAGTGCCATTTGTCTCCGGGTTAACAGAAACACAAGATATAGGGCGGGCTGAATTATTTAAACTCCCACAACACATGCACTTTTGCTTTTCAAGCATGAGTTATAATTTAATTAGAAACTTCTGGTGCGTTGCTGGCTATTTAAATATTAAAATCTTCCGCTGATCACATTGGATTAGCCATCCCTGTGAAATTCCCTGAGATGTCAGTTGTTGTCTTTCTGTCTCCTTCTCTCTCCCTCTTCTCACACTCGCCACTTTCTCGCATTTCCGTCGGAGGTTTCTGAACTCCCGCGCTCATGATGCTGTTTGTCGACTCTTCCATCAGAGACAATGGAGTCGCCGCGGACCCTCGGGAGCCTTAATGGGCCAGTGTGCATGAGTGTGAGCACCGAGCTGACCTGAAGCGAACCGGAGAGGTTCTGCTCATAATGAGGTCTGCGCTGGGAGATGATTGCGTTGAGTCTCCTCCCTGATGGTTGGGAAACAAAGGGGTCACTTAGGGTGTGACACTGGCTGTAAGTTGCCATGTCGAGCCCTGCTCTTTACATTTGTACCTCCTCCTGCCTTGTGAGTGTAAAAGGTGCAACCTGTTGACTTGTTGTGTTGTGCCGTGCGTGTCTGTGCTCTTTCAAGCACGTCAGCTACTAAGCTGACGGCTTCTGCTTTGTACTCTCTCCTCAAATCATTCTGACATGAACTTTCCCAAATTAAACTGACTGCAGCGTGTTGTGACTTTTACACATTTCACTTTACAAAACACAACACAGCATTGTCCTTTCTTGGCATTGTTCGAACAGTGACCATAGCAACGGATCATCCCTGTCCAAGGCTGAAATTTGATAAGAAGGAAGCAGACTTTATGGAATTATGAGGAGGAATAATTTAAACACTGTAAAAACCTAAATAGATAGCATAATCTTAATGTTATATATGTGCAAAACCACCAAAAGGACTATAATTAAAAATTTATACGACAGAGAGAGGGAAAAAGTCAAGGGCAAGGGACCAAAAAGAGAAATTGTTTGTCTTAACGGAAGGGTGATGTTTTAACAATACAAAGAGAACCTGCCCATGTCAAATTGTTTTTATATACCTGCTTCATCCAACTTCACATAGACACATAGACGGGCCTCATCTGAGATCCAAACAGGGAACTACCATTAGTAGTTGAGCCACAGGTCGTTGGTTACTTGAAAATATGTTACAAAAGTAAGATTAATAAATAAATAAATAAATAAATAAATAAATAAATAAATAAATAAATAAATAAATAAATAAATAAATAAATAAATAAATAAATAAATAAATAAATAAATAAATAAATAAATAAATAAATAAATAAATAAATAAATAAATAAATAAATAAAGGAGTTCTAATTTATAAATGGGGGCACAGCTCAAGCTGAAGACCCGGTCTCCGTACTTCCCACTTTCCAATCTGATCAATAATAAAGCCACACGCATCCGTCTGCGCAAAAGCTGCAAAAACTAAAGGATCAGCTGCCAACAGCCCAGTGCCAGACATCCAGAACACCTAGAGACACCCCTCTGCATAACAACAGGCACATGGGTTTAAAGTTACGGCTGATTAGTGCAGGATGTGTAGATATGTAGTACGTTTGTAGTTATAGTAAGCTGATATTTCATAGTTGAGAGGCTACATGCACAGATCCTTTTGTTAAAACTAAGGTTAAAACTTATTTCCCTGTGACGAAAGATAGTGAACTTAAGAAGAGGCGTCATTCTGTCAGAAACAACGACAGAAAGGATTTTTTTAAGAAGCACTTAATAAGAGACTTGATCAGAGCCCTGCTCGTCAAACACGCAGGCGTGACAACAAATTATTTCTAAAATTGTGACTTGACTCGAGTTGTCTTTGCCCCTGTCTTGAAAGAAATGTACATAAAAGAGAAGACAGAAATTTGCACAAGCTCATTCCAGTTTACATGAATTATGGCTGACAGGTTGCTCAATCTTTCCCCCAGTCAACCCAGTGACGTGCACACTCAGTCACCAGTGGCAAAGATGTACAAGTGACTCCTCACTGTGGGCCAGCTGGCTAATTATAACCCATCATCTGCTTTAATCTTCTCCCTAGAAGGTTATTTATTCTTTTATGTACTCTGTTAGCCTTAGAGTCTGTTTCCTGCTGCAGGTCAATACAGACCGCAGCGTCCTTTGTTTCTGAAATACTCCTGACAGAACATCTGCAGAGAAACTAGTACTATGTGAATATAACATTTCTCTCACACGCGCAGCGTTCTTTCACATCACATGCCTGTGTGTTTATGTCTTCTTGTTTGTTTCCACGTGTCATTTTGGGCATCTGAACAGGTGTACTTGTCTGCTCACCGTGTGCTCTGTTCCTCCAAACTCTGTCAATCAGGCAGCGCTGCAGACGGCCTCTCAGACCCCCCCCCCCCCCCCTCATTGTGTGGGGTCCTGTTCTTCGCCTGTCTTGTCCTATCATCCCGCATTCCTTTCGTCTCGTCTTCTGTTCCTTCCCCAGCACTTCGATCATCAGCATTTGTTTCTCGCATCATTTCACCTTCATATCAAGCATTTGCTGCACAATTTCATTCTAATTCATTTTAAAGCAATCAACATAATTTTTTTAGGGATAAAAGTGCAACATTGAGGATCAAATTACATATTTTCTGGACTTTTCTTAAGCTCCTCTTTAGATCTGTGCAAGTAAAATGTTTAAATTGGTTCGCAGTTTTATTTAACTTGGTTAATTACTGCAATATATGTTTTAAGACACCAATAGCGTGAGCTGTGGTATGTTGAGGACGCAGCTACAGAAAAAAATAAACTTTATCAACTGACCAATCAAAAACAAAGGGGCCACTGGGCAAGAAATCGTAGAGGGAAAAAAAAAGGAAAACAGGTCAGCCTGCAAGAAACTGAGCAGGAAACAGAATAACAATGACAATCTGGAAAGTAAGAAATGAGACCCAGGGAGTGTTTATATAGAAGGAGGTGATGATAAACAGTGTGCACGTGTGCAGTAGGAACACAGCAAGGCTGAAATCAACAAAACCCAAACTCAAGGGTGTGAAGCAGATAAACACAGACTGCAAAAACTACCAGAAATGCCAAAGGGGAGAAATACATTCAAAATAAGACAAGCTGTCAAGCTGACTAAGATACAGAACAGGGCGGTCCAAAACAAACCAAAAGACACCAAAAGACAACGTCCAACACAACCGAAACCACAGATTATGGCCTGCTGAAGCTCCCTTAATTTACTTCATGGTTGAGCCATGGTCTGCATTTATGTGATCAGTTTCATAAATTAACTGACAAACATAATTTTCCCAAATTTATATTTTAACGACCGACATGCTACACGCCCCATCGTTAGTAAGTGCTGGACTTTCCCTCCATCAGAACTCTGAACTCAGAGCCCTGTGATCACTTTCTACAACAGGCAAGACACTAACTATGATGTTTTTAAGTTTTTTAAGAAGAGCACATTTACTTTAGTTGTGCCGACTACTTATCATTTGTTCAGCGGATGTATCATTCATGGGTCTATGAGCTTCCAGTTTTGGGTTTTACATGCTATGAATTCCAAAGAAATATTAAAAGTCATATGTGCCTACTATTCATTAATCCATTATTTATTCTTGCTTCTTCCTATTCAGGGTCACAGAGGCTTGCTGGAGCTTACCCCAGTTGTCATCAGGTGAAAGGTAAGCATACAACCTGGTGAGGTTCCCACTCCATCACAGGGCTACACAAACAACCACTCACTCCCATTGGAAAATTGAAATTGCCAGGTAGCCTAACATACATGTTTTTTGGACTGTGAAATGAAGTCATATGCTTGCAAGGCGGGAAACGTCCTGCAGAGTGAGTTTAACCGAGCATGTGCATTGATGTTGGTCTGGCTTCAACAGGAGTTCAGCTATAATATTTTGCAACAAAAGAAAAAAAGTATATAGAGAGAGAAACCGACATTTACCAAACAAATGTAATAAAAGTAAGTATGTTTTTTTGTTGACTGTAGCTAACAGTGTTAAAAATCCCAATGTGGTGAACAAGTTTATCTTTTTATAGTGTAACTACTTCCCACAACACTGCTTCAAAAACAATAAAATGCCCTGTAATACCTATATGTGAGTTCATGGTTGTGTTACTGTAACAATCTTTTTCCACATTTCCATTTTTTTTTTTGTTACATCCATAATAAATATGTACATATGACATCACATCTCCTATATTTTCACAACAAGCCCAATGGGGAAATTAGGGTCTTTACAGGTGCTCTGTTATCGGATCAGTGCAGTACAGTCAATAACATTGCTCTGTCTGAGTCTGTGTTTCTCCCAACAGACCGTCCCAAATGATATTTGACTTTTATTGGCTTTAATATTTCAGTAGTTTGCACAGTAAGCAGGCTTGGATTTGCTGTATGTTTTAATTATGTTACGTCCCTGTACACAGTTGTATCAGCTGATATTGCATAGTCGCACTGGGGTGTTCCCGGATAATCACAGAATGGGATCAAAGAATCTCTTCAGAAGTTCACGCTGCCTGATGCACCAAAATAAAAAAAATTTAAAAAAAACATTTGCAGAGAAGTAAAGGGGAGCTATTTGAAACATGGTCTTTAAATGCTGCATGCACTATTGTCCTGGGGTTTTGAACGTATATAACCATGAATTTTGAACATCTTGTAGGAACTCAAGTAAGTCAAGTTCAGTTTAGTTTAATTAAATGACCTCATAAAAACTTTATATATATATATATATATATATATATATATATATATATATATATATATATATATATATATATATATATATATATATATATATATATATATATATATATATACACTAGATGATGTCTTTCCGCCTCCTAACCCTGGATTCTTTCAGATCTATTGATTAGTTTAATTTTCTAATAACCCTAAGAAGAGTTTCAGCAAAGGCCCAGTGAGCATTGTCAGTTGTGTGTTTTACATCCGTTGATAATGAGTTTATCTGAAGCCACATGTTCAGTTCAAACACATTAAAGCAACCTCTGGGTGGAAGGATTTCTTTTTTGGGCTATCAGATGGCCCTGACAATTAATCGTATAGCGAAGAGGGCGCTTTAATTATTAACTCCGCGTTACATTTGAGGAATGCTCACCAGGCGTGAGATTTAAAAGAGGCTAATGTTTCACTATCAAACCATTTCATCCAATCTTCATAACAGATGGGTGCGCAGGGGAGAGCATTACTTTCCGCAGTAGGCGCTGGAAATATGCCTGCTTTGCTCTCATCAAGAAAGAAAGTCGCGGTTTGTCTTGAGGGGCCGAGTGCCTTTTTGTGACTGGCCATTGGTTTCAAGTGGCTTGTGCATTTTTCATGGGACAGTGGTCGGTGGGAACGTCTTGTCACTCTATTAAGACCCATTCAAATGGTAGTGACCATAAAACGAAGCAGCCAATGAAATATTCATTTGATATTGCAACACGACACAGTGTGTGTTAATTAGGAGAAGAGCTATATGCGTACGATGGGACAGGGTTTTTCAATGTACCAAAAAAGGTGGAAGATGAGTTAAACGAAGGTGGCATCAGGGTTTCCCATGTGTAGATTTTATATTTTAAAGTGCCTCTGCGTTAGGAGAAAGGACAGGCCAGTTTTACATGCATGGCTCATCAAAACTGTCATGTTATCGTGCTGTTGTTTATTAATAATTTATTGCACATTGACTGGGTAGAATTACAGTTTTTTGTTGGGTTACGGTTACTTTATTTGATTTATTCAACTGTAATGGAGCCCTGAGATGCTGTCTACTTGGTTTTACTCATCATACCTTCAGGTATTTGAATAGCATTTACAGATGCAATTGGGAATGGAGTAAAATGAAAAAGAATTTCTTTTCATTTTTGATTGGTTGAATTCCTGGAGGCTTACAGAGGGGCAGGGCTAATGGCTCATGAAACTTAACAGCTCTTGATTCTGGTCAGACACATATCAACACGTAATCAACGTTACGTTTTCACCTTTTCCTGAAAAGGACCTTAACTCCTGAAATCCTTCCATACATGTTCGATCCAGAATTTGATTAGGAATCTGAACCTGGACGGCATGATGATCCGCAACAAAGAAACGCCTCTGTAGGGTACATACAATGTCCATTACTAACTGTTTTTGCGGATTATGTTTTTCTGTAAAAAACCCGTGTTAAGACGGTTGCAGCAACTCAACTAGTCACCTACAAAAGCAATAGTTTCAATTGCAGGAAGGCCAGATTGCATCCTGTCATCCTATCCACACACAAGTCCAAACTTGGAATACTAGAGAAACACCTCTTTAACTAAAATGCAAAAAACACCAGCTACCAACAAAATTCAGAAATGTATTTAACTCTTGTGGCTCAGAGTCAAAGGCTTCTACAGCTGGAGCAACGTTGAATTTCCACTTTTGAAAAGGCTGCAGAAGCTTTTGCTCCTGTGGATGCAGCCTGGCTGGAGAATACGACCGTACAACGAAATTTCACCTTTTCCGATGTAATGAAACAGGCCTCAGTGAAAGTCAATCACAGAGAGTTGGTGCAAGGAAACTCTCCCCTGAAATCTAATTATTTTGTGCACCCAAGTACTATCACACATGTTTACCTAATAATTTAAACCTCCAGTCACACGTACGGTGATAGCTGCCGTGTTATTACAATTAGTTATGTCAGGAAACAGTGGAAAAGGCCACGTTATGGTTATTTTAAATTACTTTAAATTGTGATCTAATTTACTATTTTAACACTTTCTACTGTAATGTTGCGTCAAAAAAAAAAAAAAACTAATTTGAACACTATACCTCAATTGCTGCCCCACAAAGACAAGCATGCTTTAATAAAATAAAATACTGTAGCGTTAATCTCTTTATTCTTCCTGATATTTTTTTTCTTCATAAAGCAGTTAAAGTGTCATTCTGCTTCCTCTGCACTTCCTTATTTTGGGTCTTTATTAACTCTCCATTCCTTCTTTCTCTGTAGGACAGGCTAGCGATTATATACCCTATCTTCCATCTTAGAGCTTATTAACCTTTTTGTTGGAATATCTGGAGCATAAAGACCTCATTAAATATTTACATACGCACTAACCACTATGAAAAATTAAGAAACCCAAAGTTTTATTAACCTGTAGTAATGTAATGTCTACTTTTGCCCCCCCTCCAAAAAAAATGTCATTTTTGCACATTAAAGCATTCTGTAGTGCATAATAATGTATGGTAAGAAGGCTCTCCTTGCATAGATTAGCTCTGCTTTAATATAACATTAGGTTTCCCTAAACTAGCTTTATCATAGAATTATGCTTTTAATACAAGGTGTGGAGATGAGGGCAGGAGAGAGATGCCTGCAGAAATAAAGCATTGCGAGAATCCTTAATTATCCGCGCCTTTGTGTGTTGAGACATACGTGAGCGTTTCAGGAAAATTCATATCCCCACATTTCATGAATATACGAGTAGAAACACGAGCATAGAGGTGAGGTCTGTCCCAGCTTGCCACGCTAACCTCAAGTGTAGTTGATCCACAACACTCAGCAATTCAAAATGAACTAACATGCTTTTAATTATTTACCCATAAATTCAGGAAAGGCGACATCATGCTCACTATCTTCTGCTCCTGGCACACTCCTCCCCCTTAAGTGATTCGTTAAATAGTCACATCTCTGTCAAACCTGATTTAGATTTTCCTCTGTGGACTGATATCCCCTCTCTGTCCGATGCGGTCCTATAACATCGCTCCTGCTTGTTATGTGAAGTACTCAAATTGCTCAGTTGCCAGAGATCCATCGCTTTGATTCTGTCAGGATTTGCCGTCAGAGCAGACTGTGCTTCAAAGCCGCTTAGCTACAGGAAGCCTCATGACATGATACTGCATCTAATGTGTTATATTCTTATAAATATATAAATAAATTCTTATTTCAAAGTGGTAAAAAAAAAAGTCTTATTATAAATGCCAGACCAATGTAAAAGGACAGGGAGAATGTAATGTTATATTGAGTTATTTAGAGGTGTTTTGTAAGATTAGAATATCATTTTCAATTCCACTGGAAAGAAAATAGTCGGCCACCTTCTTACATGCAGACTTCGTTCGGAGCGGCTGTTCGGAAGTCAATTTTGTTTGCAAATCCAGCATTTACTCAAATCTGTAATGGTGTGTGTGGAGAAGACTTTTAGTTTCAGACAGATCAAGAGTTGTACATATAAATAATGTTTTTCAAGGGATTTTAATTATCATCAGACGCAGGATTAAAAGATGCTGACCTGCAGCTGATGGTACTGGTCACTTGTAACAGGACTAGTCATGAGCCTTCTTTTTCTTTTCATAGATGAAACAGTAACACTGAACAGGATAGTGGTTATCTTTTACTATCTGCAGACATGCAGGCTATGCAAATTATCCTTACATGACAACCATGTTCATCGTGTGCATGAACGTTTAACTGAACATTTGTAACAGGGGGAGTAATCTGTATTTGATTACTTTTAAGACGTGATCGCTGGCTCCTGTGGTCTCCCGTCACTACTCCTCAAAACCCAAAACCGTCTGCGCCAAAAACTGCCAAAAATCTTCCTTATGTCCCTTTAAAAAAGTACAAATATTCTCTATATTATTATGACAGTGTTATGACTCCACTTGTGGAGCCATAACATTAAATAAAGACTAAAACAAAACAATAACTTTCTTGGCAAAGCCAACTGCACGGTGAGCAGCACCATAAACGGATATCTCGCTCTGTTGCCATACCAGTTATGTGTTATCCATACCTTTACAGGTGTTCGAAGAATTTGACAACTCTCAAGGTAATAACCTGCAGACTGTGCATAGTCAGTTGCAAAATATCATTTTCTTCCATATGTAAAACACCTTCTGGGTTTTTTTTTTGGTTTTTTTGCACACTGCAGCTTGTGCAATTTGTTTGCATACTGCATACTACATATTACATTTTGGTCAAATCAGTCCATGATGGCTGTAGTACAGTAGATGCAGTTTCAAAAATGGCAAATGGGTATTTAAGCTGTATACTATACCTACTGATTTCGCCAGACTGTAATATGGAGTTTGTAGCACGCAATCACGGTGTGCTATTTCCAGAAGAAAAAAAAAAGCTGGTCATAAACTGCATATATGCTTAAAATACCTGAATTTAATTCTTTCATCACTGATGGGTTGTAAACTGGCATACAATTTGAGTTACTGTTAAGACCTAACATGCAAACATAATACATAACAGCATGTAAATTAGCTCGATCTGGACGATTTACATTCCTTCTTAACTTTACTTTCACTCAACTGTAATAAACAGTTTGAATATGTCTTTGTGGTTACAACATGGAAGAGAAATCAAGAGTGAGTCCAAGACGGCGGTCAAAGAGTAAAAGAAGTGGACAGAAAAGTGAGTAGAAAAGAGAGCAGCAATTACAGCGCATGATGAAAAGCTTGCAGGAACAATCCGGGAGAAAGAAACACGGAGAGTGAGAGATGAGATGTGACTGAGAGCTGTAAGTTGTAGGTGTTAAAACTTTGATGCCTCCAGTGAGTGAAGCGGTAAAGTACAGTACAGTGTGGGCTGTGAGCAGCAGTAATAGAGTGAGGACCTATCAAGGCAGACAGAGGGGAAGAGTTGGGAACAGGCAAGCCATACATAGTTTGAGTGAGGCAGAGTGAGTTAAGGGGAGCAGATAGTTAGATAGTGAGTGAAACAAGAAGGTTATCCATGATTTAAAGCCTATGGGGCCGTGAGATGAGCCTTACCAGTGCAGGCTGCTGTGATTGCTGGCTGGTGCTGGATGAGGCTTGGGCCTTTCAGCTCATTTCATCATGGAGCTCCTAATGAGGCCTGAGCTGCCTCCCAGAGCACAGGGGCTCCAGTCTGATTGAGGGTACTGATTGAGGGCTCCAGTCTCTGCCAGCAAATACCATCACATTCTGGTACTCGAAGAGAGGGAAGTTGAAGTTGTGAGAAGGATGGTGGTGGTGGGTGTTGCTCCAGGGTGAGCCAGGAGAGCCACTTTGTCCAGAGGCTGTGTGAAAAGGTCACTGCCCGTGAGGTGTACCCGCAGGTCCCTGCTGCAGGGCGTCTGGAGGGAGAGTTGTTTTTGTTCAAACATGAAGTGGCAGGTTAAGAGGAGCATGTCCATTAAAAACATTTCTGCTGTTTGCTCACGGGGGCAGAAGTTTACTATGAATTTTCCAAAAGAAGAGTTTGTTGCTGAAAATTACCTCCAATGTAAAAGGAAATATATTTGCCCTTTTAACAAAAGTTGGCACGTTTTTCCTAAGGTCTTAATGAGATATCTGTAAAAATACCAAAAGAATACATGTGCTGTTTTCTTTTCAGCCATGCCTTTTCAGCTCCGTTCAAGCAGCGGGTTTATTTAAGGAGAAGCTTACATCTTAACCCTGCTCCACCCCCAACGCCTCTTTTCTGCAGGGTGTCCGTCTTATGACACTGGCAATACAGCTTTGTGCTATGAACTTAAGATCAAATGCAAGAAGACGGGAAATTTAGATAAGGTAAAGATGGAGATGCAGGATTACTCAGTTCTGATCTGAGTCTGTGATGTCACAAAACACGACAAGTCCCAAATGACACATTTTTAGACTGAGGTGGCTCTTCAATAAAGTGACAAGGTTGTGATTTCAGAATTTAGAGGCACTTAGAGTCACTTCAGACACCCACATTTATTTTACATGATTTTCTTTTTCTCATTTTGATTCACAAAAGTCCACTTTAAGCTTGTGCAATCGTTTTAATCAATTAGTCATCTAATAATGCATACCTCTACTAGTTTTTGTTAATGTTACACTGTAGATGTGCTTTAGATCTGGGTGCCAAATAGTCAAAAATGGTGATAGTAGGACGGGTGCCTCCCTAATGAAGTACTACTCCTGGGGATATGAAAGGCAGAGCAGTAGGCTGGATGGCAGGGATTGGGGCAGCAGGCTGGAGGAGTGACCTGGCTGTTCACCCCGGCTCTAGCCTTTGTGCAGAGTTAATGATGTCACTAATATGTTCTTTAAAGACCACACAGTGATTCATGGCTTTCATTAGCCCTGTGTGCCAGGGTGTCTTTCTCCCTCACTCTCGTTTCTTTTCTGTCGTCGTTTTAATGATGGCCTGGAGACGAGGTGGCACGCTTGACCCTTAATCATAGGAGGCTGGGCTGAGTGAGAGGTGGAGATGAGATGGGAGGTTTTGGGGGGAAAAGCAGGGGGTCAGGGGGAGGAAGAAGAAGTCGGATAGTTTTTCTTCATAATCCTGCTCCCTGGGGCTCCTTAAGCACAAACCGCATACTTTGGCAGGACATTGTTGTCTGCAGTGTATGAATTCACAGGAAAACACACACTCATACGACCAGTACGTCTCTTCAAGTTGTATCTAATTGCTAAACCAATTTTTGCTTGTTTTGGTTTTTTAAGAACGTGCTATATTAAGAGACTTTTCGCCTCTCAGAGAATAACACATCACTCAACCTGATGAATGTAAAGGGACTGGAGGTGACCCATAATAGTTCTCAGTATCTCATATTACAAAATGTGTGGATTATCACTAGTGGAGTGCTGTCACACTCACTGTCTTTAGTTTTTTGGGCTTATTTATAAACTATATCACGTATATACGTTGCATTGCCTTATCGGTTATCACTGATATCATCCTCGAGAGGTCAGCGATGGAGAGAAATTCCCCAAAATTAGCCCATGTTCATATAAACGTATGAAAAGGTTCACTGCCTCACCAGAGGATGAGCGGGCTGAGATGTCGACATTTCTGACAGCTGCAGCTGTGTGTTATCCCATTTTTTTCAACCACTCTTTGTAAGGTAAGGGTTTTAAAAGAATGCATATGAAGAAAAAAATATTTCCTGACTATTACTGAATATTTGTATTTACCCAAACAGTAAATGACAGAAGTGACAGAATAATCCTTTTTATGGTTCTTTTAATCAATGACTACAATAGGACCACATCATTTGCAGAAGGCAGAGATGGACTCCTTAGGCCATCAAACCAGACACCCTCCACCCCTTAGCTGCAACTTGAAATTCTGTCCATCTGAACAGAATTGGTGACAAAGTTCGGCCCTGACAGCATCGAGCTCCTACTGGGAACAAGTCTGACTAACCACCGGCCAACTCCTGATTTGTTTTTACAGTGACTGAATACCTGTAGCAGATCTAGTACTCCACACTCCCTGCATAGTGCTCTGAGGGACACAGTTGAAGGCCTTTTCCAAGTCCATAAAGCACATTGGGCAAGCTCCCGTGCTTCCTCCAGGATCCTAGTGAGGGTCTAGAGCTGGTCCAGGGCTCCATGACCTGATCGGATTCATCAATGTCCCACTTGAATCTGAGGCCCACCATCTATCAGACTCCCTCCTCCACCAACTTTGCACAGACCCATTTGTCCCGTTTCTTAAAAAGGGAACCGTCACGCTCATCTGCCAATGCAGAGGACCAAATGGGGACACTGGGGTAAAAAGAGAAGCACAACAGTTTTCACTTTTAGTTTTTTTTGTTTTTTTTTAATTTGCCCAGTGCAGCTCAGTTACAGAAATACACTCAAGGAACCTTAAAAGGCAAAAAGAAAGAGAGAGAAACTGTATCTGTGGTAGTTCAGGACAAAACAAAGTGACAAAAATATCGTTTTTCATGCTAGAGTTGAACATAAGTCACTCAAAAGCGTAGCCAGGTGAGTCTCAAAGAAAAGGTTTAATTCCTAACACAAGATTATGTGGTAAAGGCACACAATGTGTTGAAATGACATCCAGATTTTAGACAGTTGAACTGAGATGTTTTCAGATTGCAGGATTCTTTTCGTAGTTACTAAAACAACTTTTGTGTCTGCACTACAGGAGCCGTGGTTTATTGTAGTTCAGAGAATCGCTTTAATTGGGGTCTTTTTAGCTCCTACCTCAAGAGCAGGGCGTGACGAAACTGAAACGGGTCATTTCACTGTAACTGACTAAACTACAGCACCTAGCGTTACAAAAATACTAATAAAAATGTCAATCAAAATTTCTTAGCTTGGTGGAGGAAAAAAGAGGACGGGGGCCACGCAAAGAAGGAATTATGTTTTTATTGTTGACCTATTAGTCCACCATATGCTGTGCAAGTGCAACCATGAAGGGATGTTTTCCTTTGATGAGCTCCCCAGTCCCCATACCCCTCATAGATCACTGTTTGGTCCAGATGCACCTTAGCACAGGAAGGCTCTTCGTAATTCTAAGGTAAAAACCAAAGGGGGGAGGGGCGGGATGACCAGAGCCCCGCTTCCCAGGATAAAGAAATAGCTTCCCCATCAACATTTATGGAAATGAATTCAAAAGTCAAGCAAAGGAAAAGCATGCAAAAGATGATTCAATAATTTAATCATTTGAGACGTATTGCCTAGTCCTTATTTTAGTGCTATAGAGTGCTATTATATTATTTCAGTCTCATTCAGGTGTTGCATCCACCTCGAGTGGTTAAAATGTGTTTATACAGAAGTATTAGATGCTTTTTCCCACAACAATTTGTATCTGGGAAATCGGACTTCTTCTGGGTTTTTTCCTCAGATTTGTTCCAGTGAGTGTTTGGAAAGTCAGAGTTCCTTGCAGGAACAAAGCTTGCCCAGGCATTTTTGCACCAGGAAGTACTTACTTTGCATGTGCTTTCTCCCCCATACTTACTGGAGTAAACCACATTTTGCATATTCAATTATCTTGCAGTCCATATATCATTTTGGGCAAAAGGCAGGGTTCCACCCTTGACAGGTCACCAGTCCATTGTCAACTAATTTTAAAGCTATGTGGTTTAATACAAATTACATTTATTTACATTACATTTGAGACAGCACAGTAGATGTCCCAAAGCATGCATCTTATCACCCAAGGATTGGCACCCGATATAGAGTATACGTTGCTCCCTCTTGATTTTATTTTTTATTTTTTGTCAGAATTGTACATTAATACGTATATATATATATATAAAAAAAACTCGTTCCTCACCCTCTGTGGGTGGTGTCCCTTCTAAGCTCGGGTCCTCTACCAGAGGCCAGGGAGCTTGAGGGTTCTGCGCAGTATCTTTGCTGTTCCTAACACTGCACTTTTCTGGACTGAGATATCTGAGGTTGTTCCGGGGATCTGCTGCAGCCACTCTTCCAGTTTGGGGGTATATATATATATATATATATATATATATATATATAACTGCCAACCTTCTGATTGGCAGATGAGCACCTGAACTCCTGAGCCACACCTGACCCGCATGAACAGAGGGTCCTTATCCTTACAGAAAGTGAGCATGTATGCTGATGATTGTTGTTTCTTGCTCTTTCCTCTGCAGTTCCTCATATCAACTGACCTGTAAAATGCTTTCCACTCATTTCAAAATCATCAATATGAAAAACTTCCTAATGGTAAATGATGTGTTAACCATCAGTGCCAAGAGAAGAATTTATGTAAAAGCAGTAAGTCACTTCATGTTGTCAATTCGAATTTTGCTCCATAGGTTCACCGTAAAAACTGTTTACCTTTCCCTGCTTGATATAATTTACAGCATAGTCACCGACATTGCCGTAGTTTTATCTGGTTCCCTTCCCAGTCTGACCAGTGATGTCATGGTGGAGAAAACGAAGTTGTAAAGTCCAACTGCAGTCATTTCTTGGATTTCATGTGAGAAAGATTATTTTTGAAATACAAACATTGTGACATTTACAATAAGTACAATTTCAAAATGATCATGAAGAAAGATTAAAAATAGATATCTCAAAATATAACATTTCAATTACATTTACGAAATCTATTGAGAAGTAAATTTACAAGAATCTGCCGCCCCATTTGCTTCTATATCCTTATAACCAATGATATATGTGCACATTCACATTTAAAAGACCCACACTTAATAAGAACATGTCAAAAGCATAATCTGTGAGAAGTTTTTGTGATTAGAAAGTGTCTGAAACTGTTTTCACACATCAATTCTTGACATCTCTGCCTCTTAGCTCCTTTATTTTCCACCACTCCTCTCTGTTTTGACAACCAGGTCTCCACCATAGACTCTGTGTTAATTCAATCTCATTATTTTCCAAACATGGTCAAACTGTGCGGCTCCCGCTCAATCAGTGGCCGGCCTAACCCCTTGATCTCTGGCAAATGGGGCCCGGTTGTGAGCCACTCCTCTCACCGCTCAGAGCACACAAAAGGCCATGACCCAAATTGCGAGGGATTTGGGCCCTAATCTGTCTTTACTCTCAAGAAAAATGGAGGGCTTGGATGGAGACCAGAGGAAAAGTAGGGGAAGGAGGAGAAGAAGGGGAGGAGGTGATTTTATAGGATTGGGGGTGAGAAGCTTTAGGAGCGTACCCCCGGTCGGGAAAACATCTGCTCTTCATCATCTGGGTGCTCGTCTGGTCCAAAGCCATCTGATGGTGTGTGTGTGTGTGTGTGTGTGTGTGTGTGTGTGTGTGTGTGTGTGTGTGTGTGTGTGTGTGTGTGTGTGTGTGTGTGTTTGGAGGTTGTGGTCGGTAGGCAGGGACTAACACGGCCTGCTTTACATTTTTTAAAAGCAGCACACGCAGCATCTCCTGCAATCACAAAAAGTGTAAATAATTGAAATTATCCCCTGTGTCAGTGGTCTAAGACAGCACAACATGCTACACGGAGACATGTGTGCCACTACCTGCCAGATCCCCCAGCACATGTGTAAACAACTGTAATTCTCTCCAAAGCAAGCTCAAGTACAGTATATCTGTGTGTAATTCATTTATCATTTATTTCTACACCAACAGGCAGTTGGAGGTGAGAGGTAGTTTGTGTTTACCCCCCACCTATGAACATAACACACTCTATTCACATGTGCATAGACATGTAACATCACCTCTCTGTAATTTTATTGTCAGCTAAACACTGCAGCCCCTTTGCTGATCACACTAAACCTTGCTCGGTTTAAATTTGTTCCTTTTTCCTCTTTTTTACTGCCAAAATGGATAATGGAATAGTATCTCTGGAGTCAACATTGTTATACAAACGTCCCCTGAATTATGTTACTGGTCACCTATTCCTCCTTAGACACTGTAGGTGTAACCCCACCTTCTACCTGAAGACGGCTGTGATAGGCTCCAGAAGACCCATGTGACGTCGAATAGAGAGAAGCGGGCATTGATAGATAAAAGATGGCTGGACTGATAAATCTGTTGACAAACCAGTCACCAATGCAAAGACAAGTTCTTTTGTTGATATTGCTGAAATCAGTGGATTTGTTTAATGGAAGTAAAGTAAATCAAAAAAAATCTCAAACATTTTATTTCACAACGTCGTTGCCTTTTAAGCAAACAGAAAGTCTCAAATAGAAGAGGGTGTTTTTAATTGTCTAGGATGTACCATTCCAACTTCATCCTCCATCACCTTAACTGAGCACAGTTTGTTTATATGGAGCCTGCTGGTATGGGTCGTATTTATGCCATATATATATAGTATAACTAATGTTGTGGGCAGAGATAGCCTCTGGTACTGTACCGGTCCTTACTGCAGCAAACTGAAGAAGCTCCAAGGGCTCCAGAACAGTTCCCAGCACAGACGCAGCCTTCTTATGAGCTCTGATGCTGCTGTCCAAACAGAAGTCGGCAAATAAAAGTACACTCTCCACCACAGACTTAAACAACATCTAGCTGCAAACACGCAGGATTAAACTTTTTTTTTTTTTTGTGAAGTAAACTCTGTTCTCCTTGTGTACAGCCTCAGTGTTTCCAGCGCAGTCCGTTGTCTGTTGTCTGTTGTCCTCCACCACCTCCACCGACTGCCCAAGAATGGAAACACCATTCAGCCCAACCGTTGTCTTGTTAACATTCAAGAGGAGATGATTGATCCTATTCTACGTCTCAAAGTGCTTCACCAGTTCTCTGTACTCAGCCTCCCGTCCACCGCTGACTCGCTGCACAACATCAGTCACCTGAGAACTTTTTTTTTTTCAGATAACAGGAGTTGTACTGCAAGTTTGAAGGCTTACAGACGGGGGAAAGAAACCTGACAAGAATAGATAAATGAACAAAGACCAGACCTGGATGAAGCTGGTATAGGGGATGGATGGATGGATGGATGGATGGATGGATGGATGGATGGATGGATGGATGGATGGATGGATGGATGGATGAATGAATGAATGAATGAATGAATGAATGAATGGACAAGTCCGTTTTGTATTTTTACATCCACTTTTCCCGTATTTGTGCCTTCATTCTCTTTTTTTCTTTATTCCCTTTTTATATTTCAATGTTCCTCAGGAATAATGAATAACTGAGAGATTACACCCAGTTAAACTTTGTCAACAACTGTTTTTTTTTCACACTAATTAATGCTTCTAATTCAACCTATTTTTCAAACAGCACAGAGTATTTTTTTTTTTTCCACCTTTGGCAAGTCATACAGTTGCCAGCCAATTGCGCAGCATAACTAAAGCTCACTGACTGCACATTTCCGTTGTTTTCGTCCGATTCTTGCATTCCTGACACGGAGATCAGGTCCCGATGAATTACAGACATTCAACAAACACGGTCCAAAAAAGCAGCACATGGCTGCAATAATTCCTGACTTCATTTTTGTGTGTACAACCATCTTATAAGTTCAAAGCAGCATGATGTTAATGAAGGTTCCCATGTACAAAGAAAAGCTTATGTAAATGTTACCTCTCCAGATGTTCCTTAGCTCTCCGAGCCAGAACATCCAACTCGCCCCGAGCCACACAGTACCAGTTAGCATTTAGACAAACCTTTGTACCTTCACTTGCCTATGGGGCCTATCAGATCATCGCAGCCTGAAAATCAATATCTGCTGCTAATGAAGTTTAGCCACACATTTTAATGAAGGACCCAATTTGCATTTAAAAGTAACGAGAGGGGAAATGGGTTCATTTTGCCCCATATCTTATTTAGTATGTATATTTAAACAGAAAGCAGTGCGCAGGTTTGTTATGTACGCTACCGTATGTCTGGAATTTTATCTTAATTAGGAACTGTATACATACTCTTATTGCGTGTCAGAAAAATATTAATTGATGAATGTGCTCGGTGTGTGTAGTTTAAACACAAAGGAGCTTAAATAAAATTAGTCTCAATGCAAATATCAAAGGTATTTTTGAAGAACTTCACAAATTGACTGGGATAAAAATAGTTGGACATTACAAGTTTAAACAAGGAACATTATTAGATAAATAAAGGCCGGACCGTATGAAGCATCAAATTGTTTACGTGTAAGCTCTATAATAGGTTACGAGTAAGTATGTACAGCACTAAGCTACATGGTGTAAGTACCTGTGTTTTACTTTACTTCAGTGTTTCCCTCCTTTCTTCTGGAGGAAAATGTCACTCCTTTTGTATCTTACATCATTCCTCTGGCAGCTTGCTATTTTTTTTTTTTAATAAAGTTTGACGTATGAGATCTGTGGAGCGTTTGAAATGGTGAAGAAACACGGTAAAGCTTGAAATCTTCCTTTAATTTCACATGACAAAAAATGCCAACATTTCTTAGCTGCCTTTTCTAAACGAGGCGACTCCAAGAAGCTGGTTCAGGCAGACGTCTCGAGCTGGGTTTTGCGCTTGCTGCCACCCCTTCCACATGGTGCATCCCACTTCCTCTGTCTAGTTCAGGTTTCCGAAGCAGGAGGTCTTCGCTCCTCACGTGCTGCTCCTAAAATCCCGCCTCCTCCCCAGCTCCACCTGCAGGCTCTGTTGTTTCATTAATTTTGTCTGGACAGAGCAAACATTTGGCCTGGCTTCAGTCTGGGCTCAGAGGTTATTTTCTCGTCTTTCTTATATTTCAGGTAATCTTGGTCTGGATAGAAGGTTCCTACCAGAGGAACGTGACCTCAGAAGAATCTGAGTAGCAGCTAAAAGAGAAGCTGAATAAATTCTCTAAAAAGGAGCTTCGTTTATCATCTCCAGGAAGCTCTGGACTATGACTTTCTGATGTGTCCACAAATACCTAATTTGGCTAAAATGCACTGCTTTTTTTTCTTTCTTCCTTTAATTTTTTTTTATCTTTCACAAAAAAAAAAGACAAGATTTTTACTGTGGTAATCTAAATTTATTTTGCTTCTCTCTGGATCTTCACACGCGCTGATTCTGTTTTTGTTAAACGATATATATCGCTATATCGTAGACGAGCTGAAAGCCGGTATTATCCCTCCTTTTTTTTAAATGCATTTCAAATCGCTCATTTGAAACGGGAGCAAAAGAGGGTGAGACTGAAGACGGGATGACACACAGATTTTTTTTTTCATTGAATAATTCGCTTGTTAAACTAGTTAAACTCAATGATGTAGGTGATCGCATTCAATTAATTTTTTCATCTAGAATAATACTTTTTTGTAATGTTTGCATACTTTTTATGCTTTTTTTCCCCGCTTTGTTCTCCCAAAAACATAATAACATACATTGTACATCCATCCCTTGGTTGTCTTTGGTATTTGGTCTTTGGAGCAATGATCAATTTTGAAAATGAAATGTAAAATTGCAGCTGATGTGATTTTTCAAACTTCGACATATTCCGACTTAGTTAAATTGACAGAAACGTATCAGAGCTCTTCCTCAGCTGTTCATCCCTCCAGCAGCTCCGCTATCCTGCAGCTGCGCTGGTCACTTTCTCCCCAGTTTCCTTTTTTTTTTTTAATTTCATTCATCCTCTTCTCTGTTTGTTCAGCTTCTCATTAAACGTTTGAAGGATGTACTACAGCGTCCGAGGCCTTTTTCAGCTCATTGTTCATGAAAGCCAACCTGTTCGTTTTTGTGTAAATAACAATGAGTCTGAGTCTCCTGTGTGCCACACTTTGTTAGAATACTCTGAGATCTTTGCAACAATTTTCACACCCTCTCCTACCGGCAAAGTGTGCCACAATGCCAGCTGCAGCAGGAACTTACCCTCCAGCAAGACTAAAGTGTGCATCAGAGTAAACCAGTTGTTTACTTTGTTTGAACTGCAGCATCTTACCCATGGGAGACTGACTGCTTGAAGTTTTGCATCTTCGACTCTCAACTTGTGACAAAGCACCAGATGAGTATCGGTGTTATTTCCTTCGCCGCCCCCCCCCCCAATGTTTCATTGTTGCATTCGTCTCTGTGTTTTATCCACTTCTTTTACCACTTCACACCACTGCCACCGCTCTTTCCTTTTGCACTCCTCTCAAATTATTCATCGGTTCTTTTAAAGTTTCAGCTTGCAGTAAATTGATGCTGACACACAAACTACATTATGTTTTTTTTTTCTCTCCTATTTTTTTAAAAACTAACAGCACTGCTCATCTCTCTTTAATTGTGCAGCAGTTGGGGACACAGATGGGAACAGATACAAGAGCAGGAGGGTGAAGTGAGAGGAGGGAATCTGGGGATTAAAAGACAGCAGAGCAGAAGATTGTGTAACTTAGTTAAAGTGACGATGCAGAAGCCCAACGTGACCCAGCTCAGCATGCAAGTGTTTGTGGGACAAAACTTGTTCCCTGGTTTGCCTCTTCTTTAAACTAAGTACAACTCTCCCTGAATCTGAATGCTGTTAATCATTATGATTGTGCACAATCGTGATTATTAATATTCTATTGAAAAAAATGGTTCCTTTTTATGTAAACTGCTTTGTGTAAACTAGTTTTCATAATTTTATGAACACAGAACTTACTTTAGAATAAGGGACTTTTGGAGTAGAAAAATGACAGTCTGGAAAGACTTGTCAGGTATGTGGTTGTTTTTATTTCAAGATGCCATCCTTAACAACAGAGCAGGAGAACCACAGGCAAAAAGTAGTGTCGGTGTCAAGCGAATGGGCTCAAAAACTGAGGTCGGGTTTATCCGGGCTGGCACGGGATCAGAGGAGCCATTAGTCAGCAGACAGAATGAACCCTCCATCAAGGAGCAACAAGCAACGTGAAATCTGGAGATCCAGTACTAATCCTCTCAAAAACGAAAGGACAGGTGTTGTCAACCGCCTTGTATCCCAGAGAAATCTCAGAGAAAGTGTTTATGATTATGTTGAGTGGCAGAATCTCTACAGCAGATGAGAAGCTATAAAAGGAGGGTTCGAAGAAAGTTCAGGAAAAAAAAAAAAAAAAGACAAGCAGCCTCCACATTAGGCTCAGTTTGAGAGAAATGTTTAAGAGAGCCTTCGGTGTGGTAAAACGTAGCTCATCCGTCCTAAACTGTAGTTCAAACACAGTAGGAGACTCAAATTCAAGGGTTTGGATTCATCTTCATTTCTACGTTTTTCATAAATACCATTCTGTTTCCATTTAGAGCAGCACAAACGACTTTTATTCATGTTAAAATATCAGTTTTCATTTGAAGGAACACTTACTTTTTTTTTAAAGAAATGTTATCTAACACATCTATCTATCACAATTTTTCGTCCGAGCCCAAATGCACAAATATAAGGACAAGTTCCAATGTTTTTTTTTTTTTATGTCAAAAAAGAGACATAAAAACCTGTGACACGAAGAAAATCATAAAAAGACAATTGTGGAATATTATTTTAAAAATGCTCGAGGAAATTACAAGAAACAACAGGAAACATTAAAAATAAAAGAGGTGACAAGATAGTTTGACCGTGGAGCAATTACTGACTTTGCTGATACTAATTACAAATACTTTGCTTTCACGCTGATTAAACCTGTCAAAACATCTTCGTTTCAGGTGCCACAACTGAAACAGGTCCCACCACACACTCTTCTCACTCCGGGTTGTTTAGGCGTCTAATGATGGTCCTTAAAATGTTCTCTTTTTTTTAGTGAAACTGATAACTAAACCTTTTCGTGTTAGTTCTGTTTTGTTTTGTGTAGTTTTGGCCAAAATCAAACTGTTAAACTGTACGTTTCTATTGTCTTCCAGTTCAATAGAGATGTAATACTGACTACATAGCATCAGTCTGGGGATGTGTAAAGCCAAACAGAGGCAAGAACCAGGTAACAAAAGATTATTGATTGGAAGAAATGGTAATTTTTTTCTTATTTTCAGGGATGTGTGCCTGTATCCCTGTCCTTGATCCTCTCTGCTCTTATGTTGATGAACATGCCTCTGCGGAAGCTCAGTGCGAAGTGCCTGTGTGTTTTTTTTAACAGGTCAATACACCTCCAGAGAGCCATATTATGATTAAAAGACACAGGTCATCGAGAGAAATATGCAAAGAAAAAGAAATGATACCAAAATATGAAGTTTTTCGGTCAAGCTCTCATATTCTGTCACACTTTGTCACGTTACCACGATGCTGAAGCTGAATAGGATCACAAACTGGAGCTTTTTTCTTCTTTTTTTTTTAAACTAATCTGAAAGTTGTACATTGCACGAGATCAAAGTGCCGAAATTTCGTGCGGATGTTTCTGCGCCCGCTTGTGGCAGGACGGGGCTCCCTTTTCGCCGCCTTGTCACTTCCATCTTTTTCTCAACCTCCGTGCCCCTCCAACAGGCAGAAAATAAATAAGTAATACCTAATATCATCTTACGTGATTGAAGAGGATCTGAAATGGTGGAGCGAAGAGCATTGCTAGATGGAGTGAAGTGTTGGAAAGAGTGATTATTTTTGCTTCAGTGAGGTCTTATTTTCCAAAGTGCCACTAAAAGCATGAGAGACTTATGTCACTTTGCAAAGGGAGGACAGAGGAGCTGAAGGGTGATTTGATAAAAGATGAAAGGAAGGTACTGACACCCATCCACCTTTTTCATTTTTTTTTTTTTTTAATCCTCATACTTCAAGTGGCTCCAGTCATATTCTCCACGAGGCAGCGTGATATTTATGGCCGAGAGCTCACAGCTAAAGCTAATATTATGAGCTTCCACAGTGCCATCCGTATTGTTTTACCTCCCGGTGCCTGCGGTGAGAAATAAATAGAAGAAAGGGGGTGCAGATTGAGTGGTCTTTGAAAGACTGTCGCTGCAGAGGTAGTCTTGGCTTTCAAAGCACTGTTCCAGCAGGTTGGAGAGCAGGCCAGGCTGCAGAGAGGGGAGAGACGGGAGGAGCGCCGGCTGTCACTTTAGGTTGGGTAATTTTTGATGTGCACGTCAAGGCCTTGACAAGGGGAATGTGGCCAGCTTGTACATTAGAGTCGGGCTCAGTGGCAGCTGGGGACAGGTAGTAATGCAGTCCCAGAAAGTGCTGCTCATCTGCTCACACTATGTACTTGTCTGGTGCCACACAAAGATGCCCCCTGTCGCCCCGGCTCCACTCCCCCATCCCTCTGCAGAAATGACTTTAGTCAGGGAGGAAAGAATCCATTTACAATGTGTGCTTTATAACATCTCCTTGACAATGCAGTAGTGGATTAGAGACATTGTGATGAATCTTTTATAAAGACTACCCCCCACCCCACCCCTATCTTTCTTTTCCATGTGCAGAGGCTTTCTGGGTCCTGCCGCGCCACATGCACGTGTCTGTTCGGATGTCATCGCTGATAGGGAGAGGAGATAGCAATGGGTGCTTACAGAAAAGAGAAGAAAAAAAAAGAAAGAGAGAGAGAGACAAAGAAAGAAAAAGAAAGAGGGAGAGTGACAGAATCGTCAGAGTGGGGCATTAAAATTTATCTACAAGTCACAATGGCTGCCATGATAGCAGCGTGAAAGTTTCCTTTGAAAATGAGCGTCACTTGTCCTCTCACTCATCCACATGCCTCGCAACCAAGACAAGCGCTCTCTGTCCTCATCAATTCTTCACCGCGAGTTTTGACATTCATTTCATTCATTTACATAACCATATAACTCGGTTTGAGCACAGCAATCGCTTTTTCTCAACTTTAAAATTAATGACAGCCCAAAGAAATATATAAATAAATCTGAGAGTTGACATGATGTTGTTCTACATTATTCCCCTTGAAAAGCGATTTTGTTCATCCTCGCCAGGCAGCCAGCCAGGCAGGCAGGCAGCCAGGCAGGGCGGCCGCGGAGGTGCGGGGACACGCTAACAAACACGGACGTGGCTGTCTGTCCTCGGCTGCACGTCTGTCTTTCTACTCTGAAGTTAACATGGAAAGAAGCAGACTGATCTTTAACAATCAAACACATCAAACAATTTTTCTTTTTTCATTCGTCCTCCAGATTTTCATTCAATAATGAGCCCACTATGACTTTTTTTGGGGGTGGGCTGTTGTTTTTTGTTAGTTGTTTTTAGCTTTGACCTTAGGCCCTGCACAAGCTGTCCTTTTTTAGTTTTAAATCAAAGTAAAGAAAGTGAAAGTAAACACTTAATTCTTCATGACATCAAGATTTATTCACTTAATCTTTCATTAATTATTCTTTTCAAGGTGCAAAAAGGTCAGTGTGCCACTTCCTTTTGGCTATCTCTCCATTTACTCCCTAAAACAAATCACTTTTGAACCTCGATGCTGTTCTTTTCTCTCGCATTTTTCCACTTTTCATCTCACCTGCGTGCCAGACATTGTCCATTTAAAAGGGGGACAGCAGCAGCAGCGGAATCCGAGAGCGAGTCGATGCAAATGCCGCATGAAAAATATTAAAAATTGATCACCTTTCCATTTGAATTCAAGGTAGGCATCACTCTCCATAACCAGGCCTGTCTCTTTAAATCAGAAGAACTGTCACTTCTGTGACTGCCTGTTTACAAAATATGAGACTGAAAATGAGACCTGCTCCCTGCGGACAGGCTCCTTGTATAAATATAAATAATGAATATTCAATAAATTATTTCTGCTCTTTAATAATGTACAACTTGACGAAATTCACTTACACTGTCAAAATGGAGAATCTTGCTGAGAGTAGATAATGCAGTGCCACAATAGGGGTTAGAGTGTTATGGGTGGCAGAGGGAACAGGAACCGGTTACGAGACCCCTCGGACCTCGAGCTCGTCTCACTGAAGTCACCGCGCGCACGTGGCCACGGCGCCGCATGAGCAAAGATTCACTCTGAATATTCAATTTTCCGGCTGGCGGCGCGTATAAAAGGATCATGAAGTGATGAATTAACTCGTCCTGTTCGAACAGAAACGAGAGGGTTAAATAAAACTGTGTTTAGAGTCATAAGAAGGTAGAACAGGCGGCGGTCACAGCCTCGCTCCCTCTGGGAAAGGTGGTCTTGGGAGTCCGGAAGAGCCGGAGCGAGCGCCTCCCCTGCTCGACTGCCTGGGCGAGGAATAGGGTGGGGATTTGATAAATGGTTAATTATGAAAACCCTTGTGCCAAAGCTAAAACTGTAATTAGCCTTAATTGGCTAATTGGCTGGAATTGGTGGATGGCATAAGCGTAATTACCTCCCTTTTTTTTTCTTGCAATATTTCGTGCAAAATTGAGTATGTAGACAGTGAGTCTTCCTTCCTCACTTATTTATTTATTTATTTATTTATTTATTTGACTAGGTTATGATAATACAACCTGTTGTCCAGACGTCCCTACGCTTCCTTTTTTTTGTAACCAAAAATCGATTTACTCCTCCCTTCCAGTTCTTCCCTGTTATCCTGCAACCAAACCGCTAATAAAATCCTCAGAAAATAAAGAAGTCCAGCTTTTTCCGAACGCCTGCCCGCCCCGCTTCACGCCTTTCCTCCGGTTTCAGAGGGTCAGCTAGGACGAGAGTTTTCTTTCCTCCTCGCGCCTCCGTCCTCTCCGTCCAACACAGCAGCACAATCTCACACAGAGTATTAGAGCAGCTCAACTCAAGCTCCTCAGACTCTGCTAATAACACCATCTAGAATTCACGCCCTCCAAATAGGTTAATGTGTTTTTGCCCAGAGGGCCCTATCCACCTCAACAGCAGAACTCTCCCTGCACTTCCATTAAGCCAGACGACTGCCGCCTATTAGCTGTTTTGGTGTGTACACAGCTGCAAGTGAGAATGTGAGCACAGGCGTGGATTTTGTGAGGCTGCGTGTCCGCGCTTGTGTGTGTTTGGGACCGCCTAGGCGCTCCGAGGGTGTCACCACCTGGAGATGCGCCGTGTGCTTGCAGGAGAACAATGTTGTGGCCCCTGACAGCTTGTTAAAGACTTGACTCTGTTGTCTGCTGGGTTGTATATTACCACCTTGCAACACGCTAGATATATTACAACCCACGTTGCACACAGTTCTCGTTTGTTAAAGTGTGAGTGTGGACAGCAGAGAAATAGGAGCATGATGCTCTCGCAGAACACAAAAATAACCCCTTATAGTTTGAATGTATCTGTGATTTGTTTGGGTTTTGTCTAAAGTTCCCAATATCGCTTTAATAAACATACAGATACTTGATCAAGAAACCCAATTAAGCAGTTAAAAATGTACCCCAGTGAGGACCTAGAAAGGCCCAATTATGCAACGATGCAGCAAAGTCTGTCATGGTTTACCATCAACAAGAGGTCTACAAACTGCAAATACCAACTAAAATTATGTTTCAAGTCATTCACAAGTTCACAAAACGATAAATACATTAAAACAACAGCCATGATACCACAGCAAAACGTGTCATGTGTGTTTAAAATATTTACTCCATGTTATGGATGAAAGGCTTTTTTCTGTTGTCCAGATTATGAGAACCTTTTAAAACAACAGACCAGCTGCAAACACATATTTATTTCTTCTCTTATGAGATTTTCCAGCCTCCTTCATCTTTCATACACGGAGAAGAGTACGTAAATGAGTGGTTTATGTGCTGTTTTTGCCCTTTTTGGTTCTTTTCTTTTTTTCTTCCAGGACAGAAAGGTATAAAAGTGAAGTCTAGTCAAATTCAACTTTCATTTGCATGATATATATTATAGTAAAATGTGTAGTTACAAAAACAATGTGTTTATTTATAAGCTAAATTTTAACAATCAAATTAGAAAATGCAACCTGACAAACTTTAAGCATTATTGGAATTCTGCATCAATTTCAGCTCTCAAGTTTCCTCCTTCAAATAAATATAAACTTTTGCCATCAAGACTGTCCTGCCTGTTGTTGTATATTTATAGCACTTGTTTTTTCCTGCATAAATCAGTATGTATTATAGTTGCAGTAGGTGTTACAGGAGAGACTGTGATGAAAGGTAACGACTGGTGAGTAAAAATAACATCAACTTAAACAGCATCTTCTAGTGACCCGTACAAAAAGCGTTCAGCGTTTTCCATTGAATATAGATATACATCTGCTGAAGTCACACATTCCCTTTGCGTGCAATTCCTTTTAATGTTTCTCTTCGGTGCTCCAAATTCAAAAGTTTCTAACATGACTATAACCACCTTTTGGCTTCAAACTAATTTTTGTTACGATTCAGGCAAGTCTGTATTTATGAAAAGTAAAAGTTCTCTTGTCATCAATGTAGACATTTTTCTTTTATCACCTCATTTTGCTGTTCACGACGCTCAAACGCCATAACGTGTGAACGTCTGCTTCATCCTGAACATCAGCCGCCAGATGTTTTGTGCAAGCCTGACCCCTAGTGGCCGTCCAGTGCACCTACTGCTGCTCCGCTCTCCCGTCGATTGATGCGTCACACACAAAACAGCGAAAGGAAAACATCTATAAAAGTTGTATAAGTTTTGTTAAAATAAACAAATCATCTATTTAGATGTTTTGATTGGACTTCACAAGCAACACACGCCTGGAATTGTTTTGCAGAAAGTATTCGAGCTGAAATGCCTAAGGCCCTCATCACCAGTCTGTCTCTATGAACATTTATTTGTATTTAAGGAGACTAAGTCATTATTCATAGTGTTCGAAGCCAAAGTCAATAAAAGGCTACACATAACTGTGAGCTAAATTGTGCTCAATTCTCTGAACCGCAGTTCATTGTGTCTGGCTTTGAAAGCAATAACTTATGACACGTCTCACAACATCTCCACAGTCCTCAGAGATGCCATTTGAAAACTTCTATGGCCGACTGTAGCAGACCACATAGTTGAGAGTAAAATAGATTTGACCGACTTAGAAACAGCAGATCTAATTAAATGGATTTTTTTTTTAAATCTACATCCCTCAAGTATGTAAAATTAATGGCAGACCAAAGAACTTGCCTCCAAGCCACTTCATTCACTCTCCAGCGGTTCGCTGCTACAGTGTGCTGAGTTTTGGAGGGCAAATGAGACTGCATTTGTGTGTCTATGGTTTACTTCGGCATGTGTGCAGTCTATTTTTTATTCTCATGTCTTCATTAATCTGCTAAATCTTTTTGTGGATGCTGCAGTATTGTGCAGTCAGTGCGTGTGAGGTCTGCAAATATGGATAAACCTGGTGTGTGCACACACTTGACCCGAACCCCTGACCAGGACTTGAACTCAGTCTCTTTTTACAGTTTTTGTTTTTTTATATAATTTCATGAATTCAGTGATGTTATGCAGCTTGAAACTTGCTCCGAGTTTAAAAATTGAACCAGGGTTAATGATTATCATCATTGCTAATTTATCACTATTGAAGGGTTCATTATTTGGCATCTTAAAATAGTGAAGATGCCACGGGAAAAAAGACAAACTTTAAAACATCTTCTTAGGTAAATGCAGCAGTTCAATGTCAGAATATAAAACAAAGAAATTAAAAAGGTTTTAATGAGGAGCTGTGATTAACAGCAGCTCAGTTAAAAGACTAACTAAAGGCAATTCCTGGTTGATTTCAGGGTCCAGTATCCTGACTGAGGATCAATCAGATGACCTTCCAGTTGAAAGACGAGGCTGGCTCCACCCACTGATCCACAGCCGCCTTGAGAAGCTCCTTCATAGCAATGCAGCTTCCACAGTTATATCACCCGCTAAGAAATGCCTGTATCATCTGAACTCTGTGTAGAGCATCAATGGAGTCCGGAACATGCTCCTGCAGTTATGTCTGGATTAATACTTAATTCATCCATCCATCCATCCATTTTTTATACCCGCTTAATCCTGTACAGGGTCACAGGGGTTTGCTGGAGCCAATCCCAGCTCATTACAGACGAAAGGCTACTTAATTCACAATATCCCAAATGTGTCCTTGTCAGTGTTCCAAGATTGTCCTCTTTATAGCTCCTGGGATTTGGAAAGCTCTTTGAGCTGCTCCCACACGCATGCAACTTTCCTGATGGCCATTTTTAATAAATGTTCGAGAGCGGTAGAATCACCAGCAGAAATCCAAACTATTGCAGAAAAATGTTTTGTTGAAAAACTCATAACAAAATCTAAAGAGTAAAGTTAAATTGATAAGTTCTAGTCGTGAGTCATGTCTATTAGAGATCTGCTTTTATTCTCTTACAAGCACACCGATTCTTTCCAGGTCTTCATTTTTAAGTGTGATATTAATCCAGTAGCCTATTAGGATTCTCCTGTACTGACCAACGTTTATAGTTTTCCTTGTCCGCGCATGAGAATCTGGATGTAGTCGTGAAGACTGAAGCTCACAACCTCCCTGTAAACCTCCATTAAGATGCAAACTAGTGCTGTACAGGAGCATTAAATTTACTTAAATTTATTTAGACTTTTTGTTTTCTTCTTCTTCCTCTTTACAGCTAACTGTCAGCGATCTCATTGCCTTATAAGGGGAATAAAATCATATCACTGAAGGTTCTGTGGTTTTGAAGGACAGTTGTAGTAAACACAATCGGCCACTAGAGGGAACAGCTGAGAACACTCACTGCTATAGTGGCCAGTCCTGCCAGCGCGCCTGGCCTTGACCATGCACTTGGGAGACCATCATTTATTTTTGGAATCCATGCACTGCATAGCTGCAATGAGACTGGCGGAGGGTGAAAAGGGTGAGGAGGGTGAGAAGGGTGAGGGGGAAGAAAGTGATGCAGAGGGAAGAGGAGGGGCAGAGATCCACTCACGCCAGCACCAGTGACACAAAAAGCATTGTCCTGATTTAATGGCTGTGAAGTCTTGCCTCCCCTCGGTCCAAAGAGCCTTCGACGCTTAATTAGGACGAACATTCACTCAAAGACACACATTAAACGCCATGCACGTGGACACGGCCGCAGCAGCAGTGCCAGATTTGTCCCCACGCCCAGCCCAAAGATGATTCAATCCCCCTCCACCATCACAACAGATGAGTTATTAAGACAGGATGGCTTCCTGTTGTCGCCCAGCACAACATATTCACTCTTTGTCTAATAAGGAGGCCGTAAAATTGTCACTAGACTATATTGTGAAGAGTTAAACCTCTTATGAGTCATCAAATGTAAAACCAAGCACGCCTGTGGACCGTGATTCACGAGTGTACTGGGAGATGTTCCTGTGATGATAAGATTTAAAAAAAAAAAAAACTGAAGAACAGCAAGGGAGAATTGATCTTCAAATATGTTGTTTTTTTTTTACTTTATGTGGCCGGTAACAGAGACTGCGACCTTTATTTTAATCAGATGGCAGGACTTCAGATATTTTCAGAAGCTTGTGAACTTTTTATCTGCAGGACCGCTTGTGTTTATCTCATAGATTACACCCAGTCATGTAAGGACTCGCCGTCTGTTAAAGGATCATTCAATCTACTGATTCAAAAGTTTTGACGTTTCTAATTCAGCACGTTTTCATTGGATGAACGTAGTTTTGATAGAAAATATTGATAACGATAACCAAAATTAATATTTCCCACACTGTTTTCGCCACAGCTGTTCAATTTAATCCAGCAACCGAATGAGCCGACGTCCCATTTGTGCTCTGGTTTTGTTTTTTGTTGGGTTTTTTTAATGATCTCACACATTCCCTATGATGAACATAGCTTCAATGTGTGAATGGAAACATTTTTACTGCATCTTTACGCATAGAAATAAGAATACAAGATAAACTCACACAAATGTATGCCAAAATGTTTCTTCAAAATATTTACATCCAAGTGTGTTAAAATTCCCTCCTCTATTATCTCAAAATGCATATTTCTTAATTATTCATTGTCAGGCGCTGCAGCACCCAGGTCTTTTAAATTTTTTATTTCCACTCAGCTTCAAACAGGAGATCTTGTAAAGGGGACCCATTTTTGGGGTGTGGGAATTGCTCCGGGGCGAAGCTGACAGGATTTTCAGTCTCGAGGCACCTCTCGCTTTTTCATTACAGCAAAGCAAAAGGAACAAATCCAGGTCAATTAAAATAAGGAACAAGAGGGCTGAGTGCCTGGCTGGGAATAAAGTCACCACCAATACCTGCCACAAGAGGGCACGAGGGGGTTTCAAGACGTCTTGAAAACCTTTTCTTTCCTTTTTCTTTTTTTTTTTTTTAGGGTAAGACAGTACACCTGCCAGGAGACTGGTGGCGGCCCAGATAGCGCGAGACAACCACAGATTAACTTTATACACTTAATTTGAAGGTTGTATGAGCTTCTCCCAAGCAGAATATGACATCAGTTGTCACAATAAACAAAAGAAAAATGATGTAAGAATACATCTCAGGTTGTGTTCCGTATGCACAGTTAAAAGCCCTTCCCCATCACTTTTGATTCTTCATAAAAAGCAGCCGTCTTCTCTTCCAATGGTTCCTGCCTATAAAAGTTGCTCCTGCGCTCCTTCTGCTGAGTGTGTGTGTGCGAGTCTGACAGCTTCCCCTCTTCACTTTCAATGATGGCCATAAAAAACTCTCAAAGTGTGAAAGGCATCGGCACCTAACCCGACGAGAGTCACTTTGATTTTAATGGCCTCTTGTTCCTCGACTGTGCTGCGTGGAAAGTCTTGATGTCAAAGGTGCTCTCCCTCGCGCGCCTCTTAATATGTCATGACGTAAATAATCACATGCTGCGGGTCGTCTCTTCATCTGTCCGACGTGCACGTGGGGCATATTAGACCCGGCGCTGGCCCAGTGCTCAAAGGCTGTCGTGGTGTTTATGACGGCGCCCCAGCTCCGATGCTGGCCACCGTCCAGGCTGTGCATTTGTGCTTGAGGAGTGTTTTTGTGTTAGGTAAACGGGTGTGTTTGTGTGCGACTGAGTGTGTGACAGTCGGCTTCTTTTGACCTCCCTGACGGCCAGAGCTGGGCTCAAGTCATAACTCTTGTGTTGGGCTTTACCCTTGAGCAATATCAAAGGCAGTCTGAGTGCAGCGAGTCAAACCGCTGAGCTTCCCTCCACAACTCCGGTCACGCAAACTGCAAGGCGCACACACGGGCACATAGGTCAAAGTTTCAAAACGGTCAAAGCAACCAAGAAACGGGCCACTAGACAGAAGACTTTTCCTTCATGTCAGTGGTCTTCACCCCCGGTCATCGGGGCCCACTGCCCTGCATGTTGATGCAAGCAAACATCTAAAACGGGCAGAACAGTGGACCCTCGGGACCGCGGTCGAGGACCGCCGCTTTGTGTTGCGTTGGTTACGTCACTTCCATAACGGTTATGACTGGACCACACTCAAAGAAACTTCTATTTCAATTTCTCTGTGTACTCCAGCCTATTCCATATTAAAAATGTCCAACTTTACAGAAAAAAATAAACATATTTACTGGTTAAAGAAAAAGAAATGGCTTTGCTCTCCAAAGCTGGATACTTGCACATTCCTACTCAATGGGGGGGGGGGGGGTTCTCCAGTCCATCACAGGACATTTTCACAACCCAAAAACCTGCGGTTTGATTCCGAGGTCTGACGCTTCTCTCACTCTGAACATACAAGTACACTGTATAGTTTTACTTGGCAAAAAATGCTTTTTTTTTTTGGGGGGGGGGGGCAAGCTGTCAACACAACATTGCTATAATATGAACTTTTGAATCCATTATGGAAGAATAGTTATTTCATTTTTCAGAATATAAACCAAAAAAAAAAAAAAAAAGACACAACTAACAATGAATGACCTTAAAGCATTTGGACTGGAGAATTTGAGATTCCTGCACATCCAGCAAACCGCTCCACTTCCTCAACATGTCACCTAATGGCACAGCGGCCGTCTGCACATGCTGGTCTCAAACGAAACGGCAACAAAAGACACTTGCATTACCATTATGGCCATTTTGGGAGCTCGCCAGCAGCACTTCGTATCACCTTGCACGGCAGACTAATTGGCAATCGGAACACCAGTATAATGGAGGCTAATTGCCTGAGTGAAGGGTTACCATGTACTGCACGCAAATCTTTTGTGCACAGTAGAGATACTTGGCCGACAAACAGGACAGGCACCAGACATTTGGAATCAGTGCCGTAATTAAAAATGTTTTTTTTTTTTTTTTTTTTTTAAACACACAAACACAGGCTCACATCTAAATATACTCATATGTACAATGTGTTCCCAAGAAAACATTAATGCAATACTTTTTGCACAACCAAACAACATGAGAGGCTGTTTTCCTCAAATGTGACATAGTCGTGTAAGATATATAAAAATTAATTTGGTTAAGTTTCAGATCTGATGCTTGGGCATGTAAGCATTTAGATCTCCAAATCAAGTCTCGAAGCTCCTAAAAATGGTTCGGTGGTCTTAGTCTTTCAGGTCTCTGGATTCTGATGATCAAATGAGCCTTTTGCTCTCGAAGTTGTGTAAACAGGTTCTCTCTTTTGCAAAGTTGAGGATTACAACACTAACAATTCAAAATGTTTTTGCATTCTTGAGAGGTCTTACAGTTCGTGCTACTTCTCCTTTCTGCACCAGGTTCAGACCTGCGCCCAGAAATCACCAGTATATTGTATTTAAATATACCAGGAAATCAAAACAGCCTCCGCATAACACACATGCACACACAAGGTGCAAGTTACTAAAACATGTGGGAAAACATTCAGAACTCCCATTGAGCTGCAAAACTCAGAGTTTTGAGGACACCTTGTCCATTTCCACAAAAAAAAAAAAAAAAAAAAAAAGGAAAAAATATATATTTCAACATCTATTGTTGATCTGGGCACAATTGCCAAAACAGTCATCTCAACATTAATTCAGTGGCTGCCATGTAGTTTTCCATTCGACTTGCTGCTGCCAGAGTGGCTCAGGTCATGGTCAAGAATACAATATGGTTAACATTAGTAAGCAGGCGAGCGTGTTTCCAAAATAGAGCCTACTGTTGTGGGACAGCTGCAGAGCCTTTTGTAGTAAAGGTTCAAGGACTCACGTGGAGCGTATCATTCAAGACTCTTCCTCTCTTTGCCTCAGTAAGTCTTTCGTTATTCACAGCAGCACACACAGTACACAGAAATCTTTTACTGCGCAAGAGTCGGTGAAATCAAAATTTCTCTCTACCCTCCAGAGGAGCAGATAGTTACCCTCCCCTAACCTTACCATCTGCATCAAGCTGCCATTTGGAGCCAGGATAAATCGCAGAAGGGGCTGTCCATGCTGGGAATAGAGCTCTTCCAGATAAGGAGGTCAAGGGTCACATTTCTGGCCAAGGTTGTCCGTCCTCAGGGGCTAAATAAAGAGCCAGGAGTTGCAGAGCAACACAAGCAAGCACAGGCCCTCGCACTCAATTAGGATCAAAAAACAACCACCCAACTTGAACCTGAACTGAGGCTCTTAAAAAAAAACAAAAAAGGAAAAGACAAGATCGGGCAACCTTGTGGATCAAACTACCGTAACGCATGGTTCATACCGATATACGGAGGGAAACCATGACTAATGAAGGATTTAATCAACTAAAAAGAAATACGGATTATATAAAAGAGCTATCATTAATCTCTGCTACTGATTATTTTGTAGTTCCTTAGGTGTTTTGTTAGCCTGCTCGAACCTCGTACGACCTCTGACCCACAGCGTGGAGAGCAGAGTCGCAGCCTGAGAGGTCACCGGCGTTGTTACATCCTCAACGCGTGACAGGCTGTCGGGCAGAGGTTAGAGGTGGCCAACTTCACATTCTCTTCAGACACACACAGGAAAAGCAGCTGCTCATATCTGCGCCACAAATCTGTGCAGCCAAGGAAAAAAATAAAAAAATCCTTGTGTACATTAAAGACATGGTACAGACAAACATTAAAAAAAAAAAACAAAAAAAACCCCAACCGCCACCATAGATTTCCAGGTTGTCCCCGTCATCCTTTGATGCCTTGTGAAAAGGCTCGGCAGTCATGCTGCAGTGATCGGTGAGGGTCGGCTCACACTCCACTCCCTCACTCCCACGTCTCTGCTGTAGTTGTAGTGCTCTGGCAGAGGGTGGTGCTGTAGGACTTCTCGCCCTCTGCCGTTTCCTCCAAACGTAACAAGGCTGTCACCTATCTTATCCTCCTTTGTCCTCTCCCCTCCATCACTCACCTCCATACATCAGCACTGAGCCACTGCAGCATCCTCCTCCAGCCTGCTACGACGGGCTCAGTGGAGGCCTGTGCCTCACACAAACCAACCTGGACGAGGGGAGAAACGCATTTTGCAACTATGTAGACTACCAGGAGCTTTATTTTTAATTCATTTTATTTTTTTTTTAAATTCGTCTTCAGACACCTCTTTTTCGAGATGTTGAAGGGAAAACAACTGATTGGAGAGGTAAGAGGAAGAAATCAGTGTTGCTACAGATGAAGTGGCTACATCAGTTCAAGATATTAATTCCAAAAATAAATAAATAAATAAATAAAACACAGCACACAGTTCAATCGCACATCTGCCATGAGGTCATTTGTGTGAGTGATATTAATTGGGTTCCTAGCGAGGCCACACAGCCTGCAGCTCAGTTATAATTCCAGTGGGTAAATATTTGTCTGCACTAACCCCTCACTAGGTGTGATAATGATTCTTTGTGTGTTCAACTGTGTACAATGCATTTCTGTGTACATATCACTCAGTGCCTATGTCTGCCTGTGTGACTGTGTGCCTGTATAGCAGCTCAATCACCCCTATCCCCCACCCACTCCTTCATCCGCCTCAAATATTTTCTCTACAGCTGCAGCACGACAGAGTTTGATCAATAACGCGTCCTTCATTCTCAAGTCAGGCCTGACCTTGGCAGCCTTTTGTCTCCTTCCAGGGGCCAGAGTGCGCATGTACAGGTTGGAAAACAAGGCTCTCAATGGGGAGGAGAAAAAAATAAATAAAAAAATCCACCCTCAGAAGGAAAAGAATTGCTGTTGCTGTGCCCACAATAAAGCATTTCCATTAAGAACCTAATGAATCATATATTTATAGCATTCTTATCTCAGCGTAATGAGGTGATGCTGCTTTTGAACTCATTTGCTAAATTACCACAGGCCACAGTGAAATGGAGGAAACTTCTGATTCTTTGTGTATCGTGTGTTGGCGGCATTGATTTTCACAGGCCAAAGCCACTAATGCACAACTGAACCTAAATGAACAGAGGAAACTCATGTACAATTATAGATGACAAAAGAGAGCAGGGTGTTGAGATATTTAAAAAAAAAAAAAAAAAAAAAAAAAAAAAAGGCTGGTGCAGTGGGAAACGCTCAGATCAGTTTACATGTTAATGCAGCCCGACGCTGCCTGCAGGTGGCACCACATAGATCAGTCCTGCTCTCACTCTTGCTTTTCACCAATGTGCATTTGCTTTGCCTCCAAGAGATAAATTTCCTTTCACAGGTACGTAATGAATCTGTCTATACCGGTGCATTGCAATGAACGACAAGTTACTTCTGAAAGTCAGGCTACTCCATCATGTTATTCATTTCAGTTTACTCTGGTAAATAATGACAAACTCCAGGCAACGTTTGTGCTACAGTCTGTGATCAGCAACGGGGTAGAATTACAGTACTTTTTCAATAATTTTACACTTGAAAGCAAAAAAAGCAAGAGAGATAAAAAGCTAAATGACAAGTGGAGGTTTTTTTCTCTCTTTTTTTTTTTAAAGAAAGTCCACATTTTCACTTTAAGTCTTACTTATAAGACTGTGTAATGAGAAAAGCATTTGCAAATGAGCCGTTTGTTTATGGTTTCTGCAGGCGAGTTGCATCAAGATCGAATTAGAAAAATAAAAAAAAAAAAGCACATTAAGTCTGATAAATTATAATATTTTATTTTAATCCTTTTGATGCCCAAAGCTTAGGATCTACCACAAGGCAGCCGTGTGGTAGATCTGGATGTGAGAACTCCTCCTGGGATGAACAGGGTAAGTGACCAAGCACACAAAAAAAAAAAAGACTATCAATATTTCTTTTGTCACTACAGTTAAAGTTGTTTTAGGATAAATTCTGTAAAATTCTTTTTTTCCCCTCTGGCTGAGGACAGACTGGACTTTTATAATGTAGCTTTTGTACAACTACAATTATATCCCTCGTTATATCAAAAATGTTCACCAAAGACAACGTAAATGCAAACAACTTTTATTAACTCATTCTACTTGTACTAAACAAATATTCCTCAGAACTTCAGGTTTTACAAAGAAAAGAAATCTTGAACACGTTTAAAAAAAAAAAAAAAAAAAAAATGAAAAAATGATCTCCATTAGACCTTCCTCTTCTGGGTACTGATGTACAGAACTGTAAGAGACAAAGAAAAAAAAATGCAAGTTTGTAGTTATATGTTAAACAATTTTGGGATTCAATTACAAATGTTTTCCCCTTTTCTTCTCGTCGCTTCAGAGCAGAGTCTTCATGTGATGTAAAATGAGTCACTAGTAAAATTAGGAGGTGCAATTACTGCATTTCCACAAATATTAAATTAAAAGCTGGGACTTATGTACTGGAAGGAAGGATAGTTCAAATGAACTTTCACTGTACAAGCCAAATGTTGGGCGGTGAGGAAAAACTCCTAGTCTTTATAAACCGCTTGCCAAAATTTACCATATTTACCTGATCAATTTAATGAAGAAATAAAGTTTTAATTTTTTTCTGTACTGGATTAAGCATTTAACAGACATTCCTAAACAATGTTTTATTAATTTTCTCTAAATCAAATTGGATCATTCCTCTCAGCTACTGCGTATCTTTCAAAATAAGAGCCCTGCTAAAACAAGAACCTGTCTATACACCTACAGAAGGGTACAGGGAGCACTGCGTGTATATCAACAGCTGAATGTAAAAGATTTAACATCTTGTTTCTACAAATGTCAGGAATTCCACTTTATAGCCAAGCCCTTCAGTGTTCACCACATTTTTCAGGTGAATTCAGATAATTCATTTTTATAGAAAATGTGCTAAGAATTACAGACCACCACCAATACTACAAGGGAAGAAGTTACTTAGGGGGTTATTGGTTGATTACTAGTGTGAAATCACTACTGAGGAAAATATTGTCAAAAAGAATGACAACCCACTACTTATTGCCATTCCAATACCTGCAACGGACATACTTGCATATTCCGCTGAAAATAAAAGGATCCGGACATACATGCACCCAATACCATTCAATTTGATTAAGAGAAAATCCAAAGGAGGTTATGCAATACTGCCTAGGCACCACCTTGTTTTGAGTTGGCGGATGGGGAAGCAGATAGACTGAGCTACCCATCTAGCATTAAGTTGGTTACAAAGTTATCTGAAATTGCCAAAACAGCCAAACTGCGACATTCTCATTATGCAAGACTTCGGCTTCCAGAGGTGGCAAAAATGTTGCTAATTATTAGACAAGCAACTTTATAAAGCTTTTAAGTGGCCATCACGTGAAAGAGCAGTAAGAGTAATGACAATAACCGTCATACGAGTATCAAATACCTTTTATAAAAGTAACTGGTATCAGATTGGTACTCGGTATTCGTTGATAGCCGAACGTCAGAATTGAATGGGGGATTAAAACATCTTTAACATGCACATTACACAAAAACCCATCATTACAATTCGATCTTACAAAAGCAGTAAACATGCTTTAAACGTCATCCAAAGACATTGTGCCTAATGCTCTGATCATAAAGGACAGAACCAAATACACCATGTCCGGGACTTGAAAATTGAGGAATTCCACCAGAAATTACTTACCCAGTGAATAAAAAGGTCATGGGATAATTTTAATTTCAAGCAAATGCACATCTCAGTAATTCAGTGATTTGTGGACAATTTTATTTTATTTTATTTTTTTACTCTTATCGCCTTTACTAGCTATTTTTATGGTCGACTAAACCCAACTGAAAAGCAAAAATGAAACGGACAACATGCAAGGCAGCAAATCATCAAGCTGAAACGTTTAACAGCAGAAAGCCTTTGCAAATGCTCCGGTTTCAGTTAACACTATTTACTGTTACTATGACAACTTACACACGTCACGTTCAAGTGATCTTTTTTTATACAATTTTCAAATTCAGCCCATGTCGGTACAGGATGCGTTTCACTGTGGGTAATTTCTCTAACCAGCTTCACCCAGCATCTTGGCATGGTATTTTGCTTTTGTTCAGGGGTTGATGCACACATTTCGTACAAAAGCCCTTTCATCTACGCGATACAGAACCCATCTGCTTCCTGACAGTGATGATAGCTGGACATTTCCATGGTGTTTATACTTGCATATAATTGCTTGAACAGAGCACCTTCAGGCATCTGGATATTGGATGAACCAGACATGTCACACAATGAGGAAGCCGTGTATTGTAGGTGCGCCTTAAATATATCCTCAGGTGTGCCTCCAATTAATTCACATGTCAACCATCAGAAACTTCCAAAGGCACACCATCATCATCTGGGCTTTCCCAAATTATTTAAAAAGCATAGTAATCTTAGTGTATGTACATTTCTGACTGAGGAAAGTCATTGGAGAGAAGAAGAAGAAGAAAAAAAAAAAAAAAAAATCTTATTTAGCAAATAAAAATTTTGGTAATTGTAAATAACCAAAAACAGGAAAGGTTTAGGTTGTGTGTCTTTTTATACAGTGCATATAAAAGCCTGATTTCAACTGTGTTTGCAAATGAATCAAAAGGAGATAGAGAACAACTAGAGTCTGAAAAGCCATAGACAGGGACAGGGAGACTATAGTAACGAATGGATAGATGGATGCTTTTGAAGAAAATGGAACTGATTAGACTAGAGCAGCGTTTCTCAACCCTGGTCATCAGGGCCCACTGTCCTGCAGGTTTTAGATGCTACCCTGCTTCAGCACATCATGATACAAGTACCTCTGTCATCAACAGAGTTGTACAGACCTTGATGACAACTGTTAATTAGAATCAGGTGTGTTGATGGACAGAGGGCCCTGGAGACCAGGGTTGAGAAACACTAGACTAGACCATCCAATTCAAGTCTTCAAGGGCTCGTGTCCTGTATGTTAGAGACATTTCCCATCTTCAACACACCTGATTCAAATAAATCTTTCATTAACAGACCTGTGCAGAACTTAAGAACCTGCCGATGAGCCATCCATTTGAATCAGGTGTGTTGAAACAGGGAAAAATCTGAGACATGCAGGACAGCAGCCCTCGAGGACTGGAAATGGACATCCTTGGATTAGACCGTCACAATAATAAGCCAATACTAAGTTAAAGGAACATTAAAGTGATAAAACCAAATTCTCTTTAAAAAGGCAAAGACAAGCTTAAATGAAACATAAAATTTAAGTGCATTCAAAGCCAAGATATCAGTAGACAGAAAATCCTTTTATAAAAAATAAAAAAAAAGTTTTAATTTGCATCGTTAAACTGCAATCATTTAGAGAAACCAAACTGACGCGGCTGCCAGTGCTGTAGATGTCTGCAGTCATTTTTGTTTACCAGCCTCATAAAATAACTGGCAAACAATGTTGTTAAATAATCAGCCAATGTCAATTATGTCAAAGTCCAATTTAGCAGTTGGCCAATTAATCACTAACGAGAATGAAATATATTAAAGCCCAGATTTTGTGTCATGTTACTGCCTGTTATGTCTAGATTTGTTTTGTTTTCTCCAGACAGCGTCTCCAGAGTTAATTTATATCAAAATGTTTCTACATAAATAAGCTTGAGGTTTAATGACCACTGATGAAAATGTAAAACTTACCATTATTCCCCCTCAGAAAGGCATCCCCATACTTGTTCTTGAGCTGTCCATTCACATACTCCTCCGTCTGCTCTATAGCGATGTTCATATAACCATCCAGACAGGCCAACACACCTACACATTAACAAAACAGGTATTTCTAAATTGAGTTTTCCTTTTTTCAAATTGATATTTGGACAACATTGGCGTTATCTTCAACGTGTGACGTCAGAACTGTGCCTTTACCTCTGTAATCCACGCCGGAGTTGAGTTTCACCACCACAGGCCTCCCAATTATCTGCTTCAGAAAGTCACTCGGAGTCTGCTTCCTCAGACTCATCTTGAAAACTGAAGAAAACGATAGAAAAACTGAAGAAAACAAAGGAAAACTGATTAAAACTGAAGCGTTGCGGTCTCAACGGGCCACAATAACGTGAGAATATCGAAACAACGAAAGCTCGTCGTCGGTCAATTACATAACAAAGTGAGGTTATTTCTTCAAAAATCAACACAACAGCATTGGTGACAGGGAGTTGGAAAGTGGTTTAATTCAACAAAACCCGAAACTCGTAAGAAAATCAAAGCACGGTGCTAACGTTAGCTGCTGCTGCTTCAGCAGAGGCTACCGAGTACCAGCTGCTACGTGACTCCGTTTGGACGTAATACACGCATCCTACAAATACTACGGCCTCTCATAAGATGCACAAAAACACACATTTACGTTTTAAACCGCAGCTGCAACGTCTGCTAGTATTTCACTCACCTGCTGAACGGACTGCAAACGAGTGTGTTCCGCATGGACGTCCGCTCAACCAATCACAGCCGAGTACTTGACGGAAACCGCGTGAAGACAAACTTTTGGGAAAAGAAATCGCGCTTCAATATGTGCGTCGATGATTACTGTCATATCCACGATCACTGAAGACGTGGTGAAAAAGGATTACACAAGCTGCTGCGTCGTTTGAGAGAAAGACATATTGATTTTTACTTGAGATTTATTTTCATCACAGTATTTTAATAAGGAACCTGTGATTAAAAAAAGGAGTTTAGTAGAATTAAGTGATCATAACAATTTCCATTAAGCAGTTTCATTAATTAAACACGAGTAATACAGGCTCATGTTTTTTTTTTTGTTTTTTTTTTCAGATTTAATATTTTTGTGCTTTCATTTTTGCTTGGTATTTACAAAATAAATGCGCTAAAAGGATTTTTTTTCTCACCAGTTTTAACAGTGCAAATAGCAGATTAATTAAATAATTACATTTATGAGAACGTTTGCTGACATCAGGTCATTTGTGAAACTCAAAGATACTTGTGTTTCAAAGTTTCAAATCCCCCCTTATTGAAAACCAACAATCATATGACTTACATCACTGCATGAGGTCTGAATTGTTAGGATCCAGGTAGAACCATGTCAGAACATTCCTGTTTTGAATAAACAATCAACTGAGTGACATAAAAGTGTTCCCTTTTTTTTTTTTTTTGGTAATTGACAAATCACTTTATTGTTTTTGCATTAAACTGTAGCTCCTTGAATGTAACTACATTCAATTAGATCAAAAATCTTAAACTGAATATTTTAAGGTTTTGAATTGTTAATTGTGTGAAACAAAAAAAGCAAAAATAAAAAAAAAACCTGGGCTTGTTGGAATTTTAACGCTCCTTTGTGTTGTGAAGAATATACGAACGCCTGTCCTCTGATAAACCCTGGTTGTCCGGTATATGACCAAACGCACTGCACAGATTGAGACGTGAAAAACGGTGTAGAGGCGTAAACTAGGGGGAAATGGTAAAGAGATAAAGGTAAAGAATGATGGAGAGAGAGAGAAAAAAACGGAAGACAAACTGTCAGTACATGTTAGCAGAGACAGAAAGGATGAGAGAAAGAAACGGAGCCAGAGAGAAAGGGGGGGATTGTGAAAGGTGGAATCATAAAGTACTTCTTGTGTGTCTAGACAGGCTGCTTGTTAGCAGGGCATGGCTAGCCCCATGGAGGCTAGAGGTTAATTTGGTATCTGCTGCTGTGTTAAACTAAGGTCAGTACTACAAGTCCTTAAGTCATAAACAAGAATGGTTAAGAGCCGTGTATACACCTAGGCACCAGTTAATGAATATTCAATGAGGTTTTTTTTTTCCCCTTGTCCTGACTTCTCTTGTTATTGCTTGCTTCTAATATTTTTGGGGGAAATTAAAAATAAAAAAAAAATCTATTTATCTCTGTGGCTTTCAAAATGACCTCTGTGCACGTTTGTCCGTTGTTATCATAGCACGTGGTCTTTGTTGTTGAAGAAAGTGGGATTTTGTTGTTTGCATCCTTGGCATTGACTTTTATCTTTTAAGTATGACAACCCATCATTTGAGTGTTTTTGATACAATTAAACTAACAATGCGATTTTTCTTTTTCAGATTTTAAAGTTCTTGGTTAAAATATGCTTTAAACTGAAATCCCGGACCGGTGGCATCATTGCCATGTGATTTAGATTTTTTTTAGTGTGCAGACTGGTGACGCCGTAGAGGACAAGAAAGTGGTAGATAGAAGAAAAGAAGAAAGACGAAGAAAAGCTCGCCAATAAAATTAAAGTGCATGTCTAAAATCCCTAAATCTTTTATTCTATTTTTTAACATACCCAGTTTCAGATAAGCACAAAAACATTATTAGGTTTGTTTTGATGGTTGAAAGTCAATATGTATAATATATTTTTTAACCATCAAGGTAAACCAGGTTGCATGTTTTTGAATGTGTGAATATATTATATTGTTAACTGCATGACATTAAATGGTTACATTTCGATTAGAATGTAGTGCACATCCGTCCGTCCATCCGGCCGTCCATCCATCCATCCATCCATCCATCCATTCACCCTCAGGTCTACTGAAGGAATTCTGGTTAACAATAAAACATAAGTCAATATAATTTGCCTATTTGAACTAATCAAATCAATGTTATTGTTGAAGCATGTTTTAATAGTCTATATCGTTTTGCTTTAGGCATCTTTTAAATTTGCATTCATTGTGAGCTGTAACAGTTTGCGTCCTTACTACATTTAAAACTGAAGCAACTATACTCACAATTCCTATACTGGCAAATACTCAAATCACCACTTTATATCTGTCACTTATAATGAAAAAGCCTTGAAAGACACATTATCTGGCTCTGCAGTTGCCTGCAGCTTCATGCTGGCTTTCTTTATTTTTCAGCTCACTGTTTGAGTTCATTGGTCTTCTGAAGACACTGAGCCAAATTTCTAAAAACTAACACGACGAATCCCTGTACAAAGTGTGAATATTCTTTTGAAATTGCTCTGACCATCCAGTAAAGTGTATTGAGCTAGAAATCATGACAGCACTGGTGTCAATTGACAGATATGTCCCTACTTCAGCTCCAGACCCTCTAAACCCAGAGGGACGGGCTAGTGAAACAGAAAGATTATGGTGAAGGAAGACGTTATTGTAGATGGGAAATGGGGGACTGGACCGAAGCAGGCCAGGGCTTTAGGTGAGTGGGAACAAGGAGGAAGGAGCACATCCCTTTTGTATCCTGAAGCAATATTGGGGGGGTTAGTGGTACAGCATGAGGGGAATGAGGGGAAATTCTAGACTTCATTGACCCTTCTGAGGCCAGGTTTTCTCTTCAGGTCAAGGTGGATATGGAGAAGATAATGAAAAAGCTTGGGGGAGTTTAAAAAAAAAACCCTCAGATTGGTAGACACTGTGCCCTGGTCTTGTGTCTGTGTAATCCCTTAGTGTATGGAGGTAATAGCCTGGAAGTAATGGGAAACCTTTCTGCCATCAAAAGAGCTCTGGAAACCTCAGTTGCATGGTATGATGCGTGTATCCGTTGCTTTTTGTTGAACGGGAGGTTACTTTAAATGGCTGACTACCTCGGACCTCTTGTGACTCTTTCCATCCCTGTCCTCTGTTCATGTGACTGTACAGCAGCAAAGATGCTTCCTAAAACTGGTGGTCATATTTTTCACACCCACAATAACAGCTCTGAATCCCTCCGATATAGTAGGTAACCACTAAAGAGGGAAAATATACATGCATTAGTAAATTACCCACAAAGTGCACCAAGTGTCCCTGTATTTAGCTTTTGCTCCTTGTTATTTCCATGCCAATGACACATCGCTCTGCTTCCACCTAATGACTCAGCTGTAAGCACAGACTGTTGACAGTAGTTGGTCGGCTTGGGGGCTCCATGCTGGGAGAAGGGGGTCGGTGCAAGGCAGACTTGGTGGGATGTAATCACTCCCTGTAATTTGGAGGAAATCCTCAAAGCGCTTCACAGTCAAGATGTAAGCTCTCCTCTTGTTACATCTCTTCACAGCCACCAAGCTCTGCTGCTTCCGAAACGAGACGTTCAGAGAACTGATTCTGCCCAGTCGGTGTCCCCTGAGGGTCAATCCCAAGACCATCTCAAATCAGCTACAGCCCTGGAGCCATGTTCTTTCCCCAAGGAGTGGAACAGCAGCCAGACAGACTGCCCGTCCTGCGCTTGTACGACCCAGGCGCAGCCAGCCAGAGCACAGGTCTCTTGAGATCCTCCTCTGTGGAAGGAAAGCTCAGTGCAGCTTATGCTGCGAACTCTTGTTTCCACGAGGCTGTCGATTTGTCTTCCTGTCTGACACTCTCATGTCCCCTTATCCTCTCTCGCTCCACTTTAACATCTCAATCTGAGCCCCAAACGGGAAGCTGTGCATCCAGGGTTAATTTTTGCCACACCAGGGAAGAGACAGTGCTTCGCTTTAGTCCTCTCAACCAACCATTGGCAGCTATTTAACAAACTGGTGTGGATACATTTGTCAGTTTACTTTATAGTCTAAATGACAGTCAATTTCACAAGAAAATTTGACTTGAGCCATGAGCAGATTGCCCAGTTTGATCACTTTGTCACATAACACCATCCTACCAAGTTGTCAAAGAGACACTGTAGTGGTTTTGCGTGATAGATGGTGAATGGTGCTTATACAAGGAGCCACTCTAGTGCGCCCATAAATATGCATCGTGACATTTGGAACAAAGCCGCTCGTCCTCTCTTTCCTGATGAGCTCTGCCTGCATACTATAACATATTGCCATACTGTCACACCTTGTGTTTCATGGCCAATCTCTCTGTTCATCAACTTGGCAGATAACCTCTAGATACTGACAAATGATACGGGGGATGGCATTAGGGCTCTATTGTATGCAAAGCCAGAAAGCGGTTTTCCAACAGCGATGCTTACGCAAGTAATTAATCATAAACGCTTGTTATTGTGTGATGTATATGATGTGTTGTTATATGAACATTTAAAAAAAAAAAAAGAGGTCAAATACTGTCTGTTTATGGTCTTGTTTTCTTTATAGCTTGGAAGAAAAAAGAAAAGTCAATCAGATTCTCCTATTCAACAGCAACGGGTTAGAGGTGAGGACACATATTCACAGATTGCGCAGAACACCTCTCACTGTTCTCGCTGCTGTGTTAAGACCATATCTGGCCTGTTTCTCCAAACACTTCATTGCTTTACCGGGGAAAAAATATCCAAGACAGCCAGGAGCAGTTCCTTTTAAATCCCACACACACACACACACACACACACACACACACACACACACACACACACACACACACACACACATAGACACATCTCTCTCCCCTCCATGTTTCTCTCAATCTCTCCCTCCATCATTTGACCAGCAGTGCTTCCTGCCACCGAGGACCTGTGACTCAACAGCCGGAATACAGCAATGTTCTTCTGCTCACCCTCCTGAATATTCATAGCGATAAAAAAAAAAAAAAAAAAAAAAAAAAAAGGCACAGACTCATTGGTCTTATATCCATCTGCAATTATATAAAGCATAGGAGACATGTATGCGTGTGTGTGTAAATGGAGGAGGGGGGTTTACAGGGTAGTCGTAGATGTCTAAGTGGGTGCTCTGGGGGAGAGGTGGGGTGGCAAGCCTGTTTTACACTAATTTCTTTATCCCTTTCACAGGAGTGCCATGTTACAAGAGAATTCCTGAGGCGAGCCAATGGCCCGATAAATCTGCCGGAGCCTCTCTCAATTTGTCTCCATGGAATGTCAGCTGGCAAGTGCCCAGACACCGAAAACCTCTTTTCACAACGCGCCAATATAACAGACGAGATCCCATGTTGGAGCTACAGTACAAGGACTGGCGTGGATAAATTGCCACGTGCCTTATCTATGTCTCTTTATGTCAAACCGTCTAAGGTTTTGCTGCTCTGAAGGCCACCTCCTCGCAGACCCGACGGTTAACCTAAACGGCTGAGCAGGTGACAATGACAAAATGCAGGTGTCACCAAAGAGGAACCTGTGATATGACACAGATGCTGTGTCAACTCGCCTCACTCCATATGACCTGCAGTGTGAACAGAAATTGCTCCTTTTGGTGTCGTTCATCACTGTGTGGCGCAGTCTCCCACATAGCTCGGTCCAGGTGGCGGAATGGCAGAGTGGGAGAACAGACCATGTTTGTGTGAAGATGCAACAAATATCGCTCTCTTTTTTTCGCCTTTTTTTTTTCTCTCATTCCCTCTCTCGCTCCCTCCTTCCCATCTCCTTGTTCAAACAGACTTCTATAGCTCTCTTTGTGCTCTATTTAAAGGTTGTAGGTTAGCAAACAACATGATGACTCCCCACCTGTACCTTAAATGAATTTGGGAGTCTTGTATATATTCATCCGTTTACGTACAGCTTTGGAAAAGTCATGCATATATAGAATAGTACATATGAAGAGTCATCAAGGTAGAAGTTAATCAATGGAGATTAATTTTGTCTATTTATGTTTAGGTTTTGGTCATTTATTTTATAAGCCAATGGTGCAGAAAACAGTCTGGAAAAACTGAGTACGTTCCAGAATTTGATAGAATCACGGAAGAACCACCCAGCATCAGCACTGAGGTTTTCTGCATGACGCCAGTGTTGTCTCACATTGTTCTGTGGGAATGTTCTTTATACCATCGCTTCAGTTTATGGAAGTTCATTAGGATTTGTTTACGTACAGATCTCTTAAGGTCGGGCTGATGTCTGCACTTTGATCGGACCGTTAATTGTCTTCTTTTTTGGGTGCAGATTTGCTGATGCGCTTGGCATCATTCTCCTGTTGCATTGATCCAGTTTCTGACAAGTTTTAGCTCTCAGGCAAATAAGCTTAGTTTTCGCTCTAGAATACTGCGATGTGCAGAGCAGTTTATTGTTGACTCAGTGACTGCTTGATGCTGCAAAACAAGCCCAAACCATTACCCCTCCGCCACCATGCTTGACACCTGCGATGATGTGTTTGCCTGGGTTTTGTAAAACTTGCCGTTGTGCCTGTGTACATATTGAACCTGTTTGCTTTCTGTGGGAATTTTGGAGATGACTTTTGTCATGACTTTGGCATTATGTAATTACATTGAACTTGTATTGAATCAGGGCAGCACAGTGGATTAGTGGTTAGCCCTGTTGCCTCACAGCAAGAAGGTTCCTGTCCGGAGTGTATCTCTGCCTTTTGCCTGTAATTAGCTGGAAGATGCTCCAGCAGACCCCTGTGACCCTGGTAGGTATAGAAATTAGATAATTCAATCCAATTAAACTGATTGGAAGTGAATTGAAATACATTTGGAGTTTACTTTTGCAAACAAGGCGATAAAGTGCATCTGACTAGCCGCACCTGATTGATACTCTTCACATTTCTATGAAAGCAGTAACAACAAAAAGCATTTGTGTTTTTGATTTTACTTTTTCTCAATAAATAATGATGATATTAAATACGTCATGTGCTCCTGTCCATCTAAAGGTATATTTACATAATTTATATGTAAATAAAACCTAAATAAATTAGTTTTTATCAAGTTTTGATGCATAAAACCTTGAAATTGAGACAGGGTTTACAAGAAAGTTATCGTTATCTGTGTGAATTGCTTTACTATATCATATAGGGAACATGATCTAGTTTAATTATAGTACAATTAGATAATGTAGTTGCATCTGCTACATCAAATTGGAACAATCTGGCCACATTAAAACCTCTCATTCCCTAAAACATCAAATGCTGCAGGACAAATTATAAAACCCAAGTGAACACAACCCCATCCTTCACAATGCTGAAATTTCAACAGAGCCAACCACACAAGCGTATTTAAGAGGTTCGTGTTACTGCATGACAGTTGGCATGACTGTAAAAAAAGGCATGTGCCAAGTGGAGCTGCCAATGCTCAGCATGGCCGGTTTTAATATTTTAATGTGCTTCATTACAACATTACGGGCCAGATAGCCTTTCTGGGGTCCGGACAATTGTCTGCAAATGAACAAGATTACATGACAAGCCCTAAATGACAGAGCTGCCTACTGTTGCCTGCCCCAGCCAGTTATCTGATGGTAGCCTAGCAACAGATCTCTGACCTGGCTTTGACCTGCACCCGATAAGGTCAACACCTGAAGGCTCTCTCATTGGAGGGCTTGTTGAGAGAGAGGTGGAGCTTGGGGGATCCAGGGAGACAAAGGACTCTAAGAGCAAAGCAGCCTTCTCTGCATAGAGTTGCTTGCTCCCCACTGACAGGAAAACTAAAACAAACAAGAAACAAAACAAATGTATGCGGGAAAAAAAAAAAAAAAGGCCAGCTTATTCACTGGGGTTCAAAATAATTGCATCTGCGTGTGAGAGTGTGCACAACAGATAAGGGAAGAAAATACATTCCCTCATAACAAATTTGTACGTCAGTACCTTGCTCTGAAGATGGTAAAAAAAAAAAAAGCCCCACCCCCACCCCCATCAGCATCAATGAGAGACAGAAAACAACTTCTGATATGACTGATCATAATGAAAAGTGTTGTCACGACAAATGGAAGCCACACCTTATGAAAGAGTTGCTGAATGTGAAAGTAATCGACCAGAGCAGACCACCCTGACTGACGTTCCCTTTTCTCCGTCATTTATGTGCCTCCACATATACGAAACTCACTTAACAGCAGTGATATGGAGGCTAATCCAAAGTGTGATAGCAGCAATATCCTATTAGACCATGGCAATAAAATCAAGCCGAGACTGGTAACAAATTACCGATACGGGAATGTGTTCAGCCCACTCCAGTACAACATGAAGTGTCATTAATCAGCAGGGGTCTTATTATTCATACACAGAGACATTAAACAAGTACGCAACACATATAGGCGGGTGTGCAAAGGCCAAAAGTACAGCTCATAAGAATACAGTTATGAATATGAGCTTCAAAATACGAAATATAACACGGACCCTCTTCTGGATAAATTCAGGTGTCCCGCGAAGAAATAAAAAGGGATTTATGTGTAGGCTGAAGACAGTGTGACATCAAGATTTTCCCTGAAAACTGAACATTTTAGTAAACCTGTGTGGAAACTACTTAAAATGACAAAAGAGGGCGTTGTTTTGAGAAAGGTGTCTGTAAAGGTATTTGTTACAGATCAGCTCAATGACTCTGTATTTTTTTTTTTTTTTTTTTTTTTTAATACATAACCGTTTGAATTTACTTTTCTTGCACACGTTCACTGCAGTTTTGGCACTGATCATTTAGCTGATCAAGTTTGGCACCAAAATAACTTTTGTCCCCGATTCAAAAGACCTTCACTTCCCTCCAGTGCCTTTCTGCAAGACCTCTGCCCCAGTTCACCCGGGGCAACTTAGGCTCCTCCTTTGTGCTTGTGTGTGAAAGTGTGTGCTTGCGTGTGTCTGTGTGTTTTTTACTGTCTCCTTACTGCTGGGAAACTGTTGAAGGTCAAAGGGCAGGAAGTTGGCCACCTGCCTCTGTCACACTAGTAAAAGTAGTCGACCAGAGAGGGGAAGCGGTAGCAGGAGACATGACAGAGACTGTGAAAGCACTGTACTCCGTATGTGTAGTCCTTTGTCTGATAATTCAATTTACAAGTTCAGATAGGGTTGTAAACTAACAGAAAACAACCTCACAAACTATCATTATCATATCCCCTAAAATATTCTGCACTTTCTCATAATATTTTGTAGCTTAACTTTTTTGTTTTCTTTCTTTTTTTTTTACCCTTTGTGAAAGTCTGTTTACGTGATCTCCCGGCTCTGAGCTTGATTAAAGGAAGTAACTTACAATATACGCTTGTGAGTTCCCTGAACCAGCACTAAAATACCTGGTACATTGATGTCTCCGTTGGTATTTGCTAGAGGGGACAACGCTGCTCGCGCCCGGCATAAATGTGCCAACCGAGGACGAGAGCATAGAAGGCCAGAGGGCAAAAAGGGAGTGAACCACCTGCTTCTGTCAGACTGTCAGGATGAAGGCGGATGAGTGCAAACAGGGTGAAGTGTGTGTGTGTGTGTGTGTGTGTGTGTGTGTGTGTGTGTGTGTGTGTGTGTGTGTGTGTGTGTGTGTGTGTGTGCGTGTGTGAGCATTGGGTTGTGGATATTGTGTAGGAGGGGGACAGGTGGCACGCAGGACAGCGTTGGCACAGGCCACCCCAGAATTTATCACTCAGCGACAGTCACGGCTGGGCAGGGGACAGATGTTTCTGTTTACCCCAGGGCAACATCTGACTGGCCGAGCCTAACGGTAGCCCATCCAGCCTTTACTGCACACAGGACAAGGAGGATAAGGCCTTGGAGGACTCAGGAGGGAGCATTCATTTATATATATATATATATATATATATATATATATATATATATATATATATATATATATATATATAACAGACATTAAAAGACATTTTGCTGGTGAAGCACTTGATGAATGACCTTTAGGTTTAATCCTGAGTGAGGTCATGTCATTGTTTCCATGGCTACTATCAGCAGACTGCCCTGTCACAAGCATTACCTCAGCTGCCTGGCATTGTCAGGGTCAGAGAACAGGCTGTGACCTCCCCATGGTGACCAAGCTCATTGGGGAACAAAAACACCACCAAGACAAACATTACTATCTTTCTATGGCTTATTTGTCATTACTGTAAATGTTTAGTGAAATGATGACACCAGACGCGGGACTCTTACATTTCTCCAGCAACCTGAAATAAGTCAGCCAAGTACGTTGAGTTTGATCATGAATGCAGTTTGCCATCATTTATGATCTCTAATGTAGTGTCAAGAGTGGACATGCAGAGCAAGACTCTGTAATGCAGAAATCCCAGCATGCATCAGCTTTAAGGAGACTGTCAGCTGCAGTAAGGTTGTTAACTTAAAATATATATGCTTTTCTCCAAAACACATCTAGGGACACATATTTACCTGTGATTTTATCGAAAAAATACAAACTGGAGGTGTTATGCCATTGATTGTGTGGAAAGATAAAGTATTGTTTGCTCTTCTGTAGGTTTTTCAACCAGAAAATATTTTTAGGGTACAACTAAAAGTACCACTAAGCTTTTGAAGTAAATAAATAAATCTTGCATAAGAGTGCTTAATTTAAGAGATTTTTTTTCAAGGAAAAGTGGTTCAAGGATTGTCAGAAAAATCTTGTAACGTGTACGAAAGGGTTTCCAATTTGCAAGACACAAAGAAATGTCCAAAGTTTTTAACTTATTTTCATAACATTCACCAGATTGGCTCTCATCAGATGCAAGTGAAAAGTACAGCTGATTGCCCAATTGTACACCCAAACATCAACCATAAAGCGTAACATAAATGATTGTAATCTTCAGTATCACAACTCAACATTATCCTCTCTACAACAACAACAACAACAACAAAAAAAACCTAACAGGGCTGGCGTAATTATCATGAAGGAGAAGCAATAATAAATTGCTCTTTGCTATTTGTGGAACATGTTTGTCCACTTTTCTCCTGATAGGCCCCATTTAATCATGTTGTTCTGTTTCCTAATTAGCAGAAATGCAAAGTGTCTTTGTCACCTGTGGACAGCCAAGAGGGCTAATTTGGGCTTTTCACTAATTGCCACGGTAACGAGCCTCCTGCGCCTCCACTGGGGGTGGGTGGAAGGCATGGCAGGAGGAGGACTGGATGGATGAAAGGATGGAGGGATGAAGACACAGCTCTCCTCACACACGGCCGAGGTGTGAAAGAACGCGGCAGGCCAACAGAACGCAGCCTAGAAGAGTCCAACAGCAGGGAGTGGGGGACAGCCTGCGCTGTGAAAAAGCCCCAACACCAAGCTGAGAGGGAGGAGGATTCAGCTCTGGCCAGTTTTGCTCTTGCAACTTTGATGAAGAGATGACTGCACTGAGTTGGATCTTTTTTTTTTTTTTTTTTTTGGATATATTTCTGACACTGACACCTGTTCTTGTTACCTACTATTATATAATTTTCCCTTGGGTCTTAATAAAGCATTTTTCTATTCTATTTTTTTTCTATTCTTGAAAAGATTTAAATTTATTAAACCAGTATGTGACAAACTGCTGTAGATGGAAGTCAAGAGTGGTAAACTTAAGTCTGGGATGACAGAAATATTTGTCTCAGTAAAGCCACAGTTTAATGTTGTTGCCTTTTCTATTTCCTATAACTTTATACGTTGAAAATCATGACAAAATACAGCCTAGCAGAGGATTATAGCACAGTAGTACAAAAGATCAAGAGTCTTCCTCTGTTGTTATACAAAAACCCTGAACATGCAATAACACAGAGAGTACTAATGAATTAAACAGCTAAACTATTAGTATTACCGTTATGTAGACATAACATGACACTATTGTATGGATATGCCAAATCCACGTGTAACCTTAGTACGTTGAGTGATTCATTTAGATGTGAGAATAAAGATTTATTCAGGTAGTGGCTTGCTTTGTGGATGAACACTGCATTCACGTGTAATAAGTCACGGTCAGAGATGACATATACCTGCATCGTTTGCATACTACCAATGTTAAGACTCATTTATATATATATATATATACGGAAATTGCATTACTTGATTGAAACTAGACTAAATCGATACGGTTTCCCCACTGAATGATGTGTACGTGTATGCGTGTGTGTGTGTTTTCAAATATATTTTCTTTCCAGCAATACACCCTAAAAGCTTGGGGGGCACCTTGTGTGTCCGCTGCTCTCGGTGGCGAGCTCCTCCAACTGCGTGCGTGCGCGAGGGAGCATGGCTTGAGTGTGTGCGAGCGTGCGAGCGCTCTGCGAGCGAGCCCGTGTGTGCGTGCGTCTGCTCTGCTGTTGCTGCCCTTTGATCCCTGCATTAGTGTTAGTTAGGGGCTCGGAGACACACTTGCACCGAGAGCAGCCATAGTCAAGACACGGCAACAACAACAGCGGCACCTCCTCCGCCCGTGTTCCCGTTCCCCCCTCTCTCCAACAATACACTTTAAACCGAGCAAAGCCAGGTGCACGACCGAGTCCCTGCCATCACTGGCGCCTCCGGTCTCAATGGGAAAGACCTTTTTTCTTCTTATCCCTAAACAAGGACGAGAATGTGATTAAAAACGGGGGGAAAATGCCAAGGAGGAAGCAGGAGCAGCCCAAGCGCCTGCCTTCACGTAAGTCCCTCGGTCGATTCGTGCGATTTTCGCCGTCTCTCCCGTATGTTTTGCGCAGTAGTTTAGGGTTATAGAGGTGAAACAGACAAAAGACTCGGCGTAGGTTATTTCTCCCTTTTTAGGTCCGAGCGAGGCAGCCATGTTGGTGGCGATGGGTAACGTTAGCGAGGCGGTGAGAGTGTAATAAATGATATGTGGCTTTAATAAGAGCGGAATCGATGGAGGTCCGTTTCCGCTGTAAAGGTTACGGTCACTCGGCGTTATGTGTCGGTCGTGTGTGCGGGTATAACGGGCTGAGCGTTTTCGGTAATGCGCTCGCCCCTGTTAGGTCGCTTTTCGGGTAGAAAAGGGGAGGATCTGGGAGTCTGGCCGCAATAAAATGAAGGGTCAGTCGGATCAGACAAGCCAGAGTCTGGCTGCCCGATCCCGAGTATACTCCTAGTTAGCAGCGGCGCTATCTAGCAGCGCTCGGTAAACTTCATTTCCTCGGCGATAAAACGTCAAACTTTCGCCTCAGTTTTGCTGCTCAATATCCGCGGCGCCGAATTTGTTCGCGCTTGTTTGTCGTCGACTTTAAAAAGTATGGTGAGGTTTGTTTTATTCCCCCCCCCCCCCCCCCCCCCCCCACCTCTTTGCAGGCTAATGTATTTTTCCACCCCTCCCAGTCTACATGAAGGCTATGTCAGAGCCATGGTCGGTCACCTGAAGTTCAGGGTTTTTCCCCCCTTCCCTTTGCAGCCATTCATTGCAGACAGACTACGATCAATAACGCGGTTAGGAGAAGGGAACCGACGTTTATGCTCCACCACGCTGCTTGCAGTAACGTTGTGCCGCAGCAGAAACCTGTTATACTTCCAGAGTAGTTTATTTCTGGACGACGTTGCTTTACTTTTCTGCATTTGACCCTCCAGATTCACGATATTGTGCCTTTTATCGGTCCAGATAATGAAAAGCTGCAATAACACTCCCTGGCCACTGGAGGATTCCTTAGATCTTAGTGGGCAATAGCAACCGTTATTAAAGTGACATTTCTTTTTTTTTTTTTTTCTTTTTTTTTTTTTTTTGCCCGTATTCATTTCTTCTGAATACATGCGTAAGCAAACAGTTTAATTGGTCGTATTGTAATGCAGGTGTAATTACTAATTATGTTATTCATAATACCTCAAACCCAAATCGGTGTAGCCTTGAGGCATTTGCCTTTATTTTTAAATGGCTCATCACCACCAGTTCAGCGTCGCTGCTCATTTTTACTGTTTATACAGTACTCAGCGGTCTCATCCGGGCTTGAACTCGGGGGAAATTGCAGTCAGAGAGGTAGAGGTGGATGGTGGGTGACATCAGGAGCAGTGGCTGGTTCTCTGTGTGCAAGTGTGAGGTTGAGTGACAGGGATTTCTCACTGAGATGCTGCATAAGAAGTGTGGAAGTCACATGGATGGACAGCACAGAGCAGAGCTTTGATGAATGATGAATATAAACCGTTGCAGTCTTTTTACTATCGCTGTGCATCAAGACTTCTTTGAAAATGCTATTCCAAGAATACGTTTTCCGTCAGAGTATGTTTACTATACATGTAATACAAAGCCAGTTTTCCTCCTCCTTTTTTTTCTTTTACTTTTTCCCCCCTTTAACAAGCGTGATGTTTAATTTCCTTAAATGTTTACCACTTGGTTGTATTGTAAAAAGCATTAATACTTCCACGAGCTTATATTTGCTTTTTTTCCCATACAAAATCCTCAATTGTCTCAGCTCACTCTGTGGGATTCATTCACCATGCCACTCTTAGCTATGGCTTGTGGGTGCATGTTTTTGTTAGTTCTTTAAAATCTTTTCACATTTAAAGGTCCGTTCTAGAGTTAACACAACCCTAGGTCTGTTATTAGACGATAAGGAGTGTAAACTTTAATTAGGGACCAAAACAAATGGGATCAAAGCAGTTTTGAGTGAGTACAGAATATATGTTTAGGGCAAAATGGCAATTAGGGACAAGACTCCACTGAAATGATAGTTTGAATAGGGCCCCCACAGACAAAACATGGTTTGTTTTGTTTTTGTTTTTATTTATTTAAAAAATTTTTTTTCAAAATTGTATTAAAAGGATTGTTTGGACAGGCATCTCTGGTTGCTGCCATGTTGTCATAAGTGTCGATAAGATTATTACTGATGTCGTGCAAACTACTGTAAATAGACTCAAAAGGGGAGGGAAAGTTCACAACTTCTTCATCTAACCATTGGCTTTTTGTCAAAAATATCCAAGTTCTGATCCAGTTCTATAGAAGCAGAGGTCATAAAGTTGTCCTTATCTGTCTAATGACAGTAGTTTGTGGGACATGGCAGTGACCAGACAGAAATACTAGTATAAAAAGCTCTTTTAATACACTTTTTGTACACATTAAAAGTTTAAATGGCCTCACTTTATCTGTAGAGACTCTACCTGCCCAATCACTTAAATGGAATTACATTTTTAGGTGTTTTCAGAGGCTTAATATAGCAATTTATTTTGACTTAGCTTCAGCAGCCCAAGTGGTAACAATAACTGGCATTTTCTTGGAAAAATATATATTCTGTTCTCACTGAGAACTGCTTTGATTCACGTTGTTTTGGTCTCCAGCAAAAGTTTACTCTCCTTGTCATCTAATAATGGACCCAGGCTTCTTTTAATTCTGGTATGTTCCTTTAAGCAGCAACCTTGCGCGCACTAATATTATTCACGGAGATTGAAACCTGGTCTTAATTTGGCCAAAAATAATATTTCTGGATGCCTGGTTGGAGGTAAGGTGTGAGGTGTGGAGCCTCGGATCAGGCTTGAATTGGTTATGGTTAAGGTCTGAGTGAGACTGCCTGCATAAAACGTCATCACTCCAATATTGGTGCAAGGTATCTTGTGGTATGAAAAAGTCTTGCACATGTGTTTGTTATTACCTTGTTGCTCACCTAGGATGGTAATAACATTCATAATTCACTGCAACATCCAAATTACTCTTAAATGTTCAAAAATGTTCAGAAATTAAGCTCTGATTATTTTTTTTTGTAAGTACTTGATGTTTCAGGGCAGACTTTGTCACTGTCCAACACACAGGAAATATTCATCAATTTAACTATGAGTTAAGATAATTTCTAAATCTGAGCTTATATATGATTGCTGAAGTTTTCTGATTTTGAACAACTGGTGTTTTATTATATGCATTGCTCAGTCATGAAAGATATCTACAGCATCAATGTATAAAGTCCGTTAATCAAGGGTTAGTGCCAATATCTTCTGTCATTTAGGTGAGAAAATATGAATAAGCTGACAAAATTTCAGTTAAGCTGCTTTGTAATTGGGCTGCAAAATGCATCCCCTTCCGCCGTGCATCTGAAACCGTGTACTTTTGTGTAGGCACTGTACTGGAGCGCTGCTGTGCCTGTGTTCCTGGGTTTAAATGAAAGTCTTTTCTGATTTGGGAGTTGTTTCCCCCCCATCACTCAGCAAACTGTCACAGAAAAGTATGAATTTGTCAGAAGCTTTTTGCGCTTTGTTTTGGATCTTCCCACTCTAGAATGGAAGTGTCACCTCTTGCCAGCCGCTGTCAGTCTGTGTGTTTTCATTATGCAGCCAACAACACCCTGGTGGTATGCCAGCCAACATGCACAATATCGAGCTTCAAATCTCTTCATCTGTGGTGAAAAAGGGCAAGCTAATACAGTGGCTTTAATGCTTGAGGTGCTTTATCTTAGCAAAGACCCAGATATATGGGCTGTGTTTCCCAGTGTGAGCTGAGGTATTGTCTGTGGCACTGCTCGTGGGAAGGGACTATTCTTTAAGTGTGCGAGAATGGCACGCACATGTGAAAGCGAGCACACAACCCTGCATGTTTGTGTGTGTGTGTGTCCGTGTTTGTGTGTGTGAGGGTACATAAGCCTGCTATGGAGGTCACAGTACAGTATGGCGCCTTCATTCTGACAAGCAAACATGACCTTTGGTGCCACAATGAAAACTGCCATTCTCTTTGACCTTGCAGTGTGCTATTGTTTGAGTAAATTTGTTGCATAATTACTCATTTCTAAAGTTAGCAGTAGTTAGTTTTCTCATCTGTGATTTATTATATCTCCTTTTTTGTGTGTGCAAATATAAAGTATATCTGAAGGTTAGGTTTTTGTTTTGTTTTGTTTTGTTTTGTTTTTTTAGACCAAAGGATTCCCAAATTCCCACTTCTCAAATTGTGACAGTGTTCCATATCATGGTGAGCACAAACTTTGAGGAGCAGATGTATTCTCCCACCCTTGATTATCTACATCTACATCTATCTAGTATGGCGTGACGTTGAACATTTTTACACATAATTCTGCTCCTCTCTGTCAGCTCAAAGCTGACTGACTGGGTGGCTCTCCACCTTAATGTAATGGCGGGTCGCTGGCTACCTTCCACTTGCTATGATTATAATGACCTTGGCGGGGTTGGGGCTTGAAAACGTTGGATTACAGGGAAAGGAAAATGAGAGGAGGTTTCCATTTCCCACTTGGCAAAAAAATCTCTGGGCACCTTCTGCCAAGAACCCCCCCCCAGGCACGCACACACGCCTCCTCACTGTCTCCGTCATGCTCCCCTAACTCCCCTCACAACCTAAACTTTGATGGGGCTGGGGCTGGGGCTGGGGCTGGGGTGCGCTGGTGGCGTCGAGTGAGTAAAGCTCATGCGAATTATGATACGCAGCCTTGGTACTTGGAAATGTATTGCAAAGATGCTGGACGCTGAAACTCTATCTTGTCTTGGAGAACACACTGTCAACTGGAAGTCATATTCAGCATACAAACTTGAGTCTGCCAGTTGTGTTGTACTTATTAGCAAAAGGAAACAGGCTGATGTGAAGAAACTCTTAGCTGGGCAGGGTTTAATGGGCCTGGTATTACAGAAGTAGCTAAGCCTCAGGGCTACGATCAATATTTGTACACAAATGTTAACCTTATTTGCAACTTCAGACAATTGGCAAAGCACAGAGACAGGAGGGTTCATAGCACTTAAAAATGAAGAATTCTTGAGAATCAAAAACATCTTTATAATACTAATACCTGAAGATACTCTTTGACCCCTTGATATGGGGGTATAGTGTCTGCTTTTAGTAATGGTTATCTAAGTTATTGTAACTGCTGAATTGCTAGTCTTATCCATAGAAAAATTGTATTGTGATAGACAATGTCAAGGATTTTGTCTAACGTCCCATTGGCAGTAATTTTTAAAAGAAAGAAATCTGTTCACACTTTTTTTCGTTTTCCTCTCTGCTCATATTTTGACCATCCAGCCAAGAATCCTGGCCAGCGATCCAGCACAAACAAAACTATATCTTTTGTCAAAATTCGTTATCACGAACAGGACTTCTTTGTCGTGGGATTAAGTGTATTTTACTGAAAGTTCCAGATTTTCCACTCGAAATGCAGGAAATGTATACGCTCTTAGAGACGTTATTTGAATAAAGTGACAAAATACAGGTTATAGAATAGCGTATAACCTGCGGTTGAGGTCACGCAAATGATCGCTGTCATTGCCTATAAAGGTAACTATGTGATGCAAGTAATGGATAACATTTCAAAAGTAATAGTTTATTGTTTCCCAACGCCTATCTTTGTTAACATACAGGTCTCATCTAATGTTAGCAGACATCTTCAGTGTGAACGTTTAGTCTCAGAGCTGTTTTTGGAAACAACATACTTTAATTTTGTATCCATGAACCCCAGTTCAATGTGCAGACATCCCTTTATTTAATTTTAACTGTCATGAAATATTATTTGAGACTCAGAAAGGCAGCGAGAAGTGCTGCCTGTGTTTGTGTTACTAAGGTTTGAAAGTAAAAGTGTGCGGCTTCCTGTCGTATCACAGGGGTACAGACAGTTTTGCAGGGGTTGCCATCTGCTTGTGTCCAGCCAGAAGGTTATCTACGCTCGCTCTCACTCAGCCTTTTAAACTATTGATTTATTTCTTAAAAACAAACGAAAAAAAATGAGATAAATAAACAAAACAACTGACCCTTCCAGGTCCCCAATTTCAGACGAGAATAAGACAAAGGACTGGTGAGCGATCTGTGTTTGAAAGAGGCAGTTTGTCGTTTTTTTTTTTTTTTTTTTCAGCAGAAATGATTCACAGGTCATGTGTTTAAGATGATGCACACAAAGCAGCTCCGTGTATTGTGTGCGTTGCTCACAGTGTGTTCCAACATTTGCTGTCTCGTCCGCAATCTTTAAGCGTGAAGCACTGGTAATGCACAGCAACAGCATGAAGTTTAAACTATGCAGGGACAGATGCACTGATGGAATTGCTGCGTGTCTGCCAGCAGCATTTGGAAGGCAGAGATCTGCTAGGAGGTCTGCAGAAGAGCCTGAAATTAATATACAACTCTAAAGCCTGCCACATTGTGAAAGGAGAACTCCTACACAGTAGATTCAAGATTAGTTGTATTTGGAGTATGTCGTTTAAAGGTGGTGACACTGAGAGATCAGGAAATTAGACTGATTTACAGTGTAACATCTTCATGTTTTGCACAAACTGATTTAAACAATTCTATTAATAAATGCTGCTGTGAAAGAAAATAAGATGTAGAGCAGATTTTATGCTGGTTTCCTGTTTTGGGTCACATTGGGTTTCTGCTGCCAGCTCACTGGGAAATTGAATGCAGGGTGGTAATAGAGACATGGATGTTAGCAGTTACAAACGTTTGGATGTTCAAATTCTGCTTCATAAGTCAGAAAGAGACAAGAACAATCATTTTATTCGATTATATGAATTCTTTAAAGTAATGTAAATGTTGAATATAGAAAGCTAGCATGGAAAAATAGTCTTCCTTCTCAGCATGTAGTGTATATATTCAGGTTCAAACTTCCCACATTAACTCCTCTGTGGAATTTTGTGACAAAGAGCAGACACCTTTTTCCAAGAGGCAGTAAGTTAGACACGAAACTGTTACATAATTGTCATTTAAAAAAAATAAAAACCTGTCTTCCAAACAGCACCAATGACATTGGTGTCTATGTGCAGGTGACTGGAAGAATTGGCTATGAAGTGGAAATAACAGTCTGGTTAACAAAATAAAGAAAAAGCTGTGTAGTTTCTTGAAGCTTCTTTTTTTATTCTCTTTTTAACATTTTGTCTTTTTTTAATAGATTTATTTTAAGAGTAACAGAAAGTCCTGCAACCTTGTGCAGTTTAGAGAATTTAAGAACCCATGTTTACTATGAATATCCACTGGAAATTTACAATAAAATTAGATAAATTAAATGAGAATTGGTAACACAAATCAGAAACTGCAGGTGTATCTTTTAAAATAAAATTAGATATCTAATTTGGCTCATGAAGTCAAAGCAATGGGAGCATCTTTGATATGTAAAGTATCCTAGGTTGAACAGATCTGGTTCTATCAGAAATGTTTTGTCTCAATAAAGATGTGTAATTTTTAAAAGTTGAGTGCAGCTTTTGTATTAGCATATGGCCGCTTGTATTGTCTGCTACGATGACTTCAGTGTGGCCCACTGAATTAAAACCATCATATGAAGGCTTTCAAGGAACAATCAACAAGGCTCACCAGGTCGCAGATGTTTTGCAGCTTTTAGTCGAACTCTGTGAAGCTGGCGAAGCCACCGAGGGCTTGCAGTGGCCAGCTACATCAGCCACGTCCTGCACATACTGTATCACAAGGAGCGCTTGACAGGAATAGTCGTTAACTAATCGAGTAGTCGAAAAAAACCCACAAACGTATTAGTTGGCTACTAAAATAAGTATTACTTGCAGCCCTATAACGCCGTCTCTTTTCTGTGGTGTTCAGGCTTGAGGCCATAACACCACCACATGTTGCAAGAGTGTGAATGCAAGGCCACATACAGTACAGCTGAATGCATGTGGTAATAAAGTGTATTTAATGTGTAGCTTTAAGAAATTAAAAGGTTTTTTTTTGTTGTTGTTGTTAAAGATTAGGTATTGTAAGTGCTGTAATAAAACTTTTCACTTATAGTGTTGAGTTTACCAGTGATAGTAAAGAAATATAAGAGTAGTAAATCATTCAAATATATTTAATTCAAATAAATACTTTAGTTTTCTGCTGGGAATTTGGGAACATAATTCTGGCTTTTTATATGAAAGATTTGTTCAAATTGCCACAATATTGAAAAGAAATAAATTGTAACAATCTTAAATGGTTGACTTAAAGGTGATTTCTTCTTTAAACGTCTGTTATGCAGTGGTTTCCAAGCGCCTTTGCTGAGCCGAGAATCATCCGCAACACAAAACCAGGCAACAGAAGCCGACCTAAAGCCTCCTGTACAGTACCTGCCTGTTTGCAATCAGAATCCCTCCTGTGCGGGATGGAAGTGCCTCAGTCTCGGCAACGATTTTTTTCCCGTGTTGACAAGTCACAACATGGAGATCTACAGCTCGGAGAGCAGCCCTTTGGCTACAGAGAGCCCTGCTTGCACTGAGTAATAGCAATCTCACAGGAGTAGCAGGCTTTCAGCTGGCAGCAATTCATACGGCACAGCTCGCCGGTGCAGCTGGGAAAGACGGAGCAGAGTGGAGAGGGAGAGAGGAGCTGGTGGTCGTAACAGTGGTGATGGAGGGCGGGAGGAAGTGGAGAGGAAGAGCTGTTAAGAGCTTTGGGCGGTTTCTCTGTTGTTGTACCACACAAGTGCATCCAGGCCCTGCAGGACAAGCCTTTAACAGGCATGAGGGATGGTGAGCATGAGAGGAGTAGAGGAGGCGGCAGCAGCCCAGGGGGTGGTGGTCTGGGAAACTGAAGCCGGCCAGTTGTGCCAGACGCCCGCTCTAAACAGGGATGTGATTTATTGTTTGCTCTGTATCATGTTTCACTCCAAGAAAGACACTAAAATTACAGTGAGAGATAAACAACTACCTAAATTGTATTAAAAGATAGAGCCTCCCCGGTGGGCTGTGAACCAATTCTTGAGCATGTGGTGCATCATTAACTCGTGCTTGAAATTGGGAGCTTTTTGGCACAAGATGGCATCTGTTTATGATTTTTTTTTTTTTTCTCAATTGATTTTTCTTTGGTAATTGCTTTTTGACTGTCCCCACAAAGTCACTACTTTAACATATTACACATTTACTGCCCACGAAGCTGCTTTTAGAAACATTTTAATTCAGTGTAGGTCATCAGTGTATGTATAATTGCTAGAGGCTGGCCAACATGTTGATCCTTGTCACCCTCGCTGAGCGCACTGCACGGCGCGGTGCTACGAGATGACCTCACTTCCTGTGTGGGTAGAGGAGGGCAGGAGGCCTCGTATACACACATGCGCACGCATTCCCTACCGACGTACAACCTGACTTCTGGTAGCCTACACTGTGCGAGCCAGGCTCACCCCTTCGCTCCTTTTGATGGGAAAGTGTTTCCATTTTGCACATTTAGGCCGTCAGGAGCAGAGCGTTGGCTAATGCCATCCACTAGCTGTGCATGCAGCAGCGTGTCTGCAGCTTTTGGGAGCATAGGATTCGCTTAATTGGTAAATTAAGAGTCCTAAGAAGACAGCGGTAGTTACAGACACAGCATTGTCGGGCCATAAGTCAGTGACGACTCTCTCTAGGGAAACGATATATCACCTCTAAAAGGAGAGTGGAAGTCTTTGGCTGCAGGACAAAAATCCTGAGAAGTTAAAGTCATTGATATGATGTCATCTCCGAGGAAGCCATTGTCAGTGCACTCTGAGGTTATTTATGATGCTTAAAATGCAGTTGAGCATCTTGAGTAATTCAGCGCTATAGATATGGCGCCCCAATTTGCACACTGTGCTCTGAGTGTCTCCTGGTGCATTAAGAGAAACATGTCTTCTGTCTTATCCTCTCATTGTTTACCAAGGGCATTTGATTACTTGATTTTATCCTTGTGATGCTAATGAGATTAGCTAATCAGTGGATATTTCTGAGTGAAGAGCTCTGCGGCTTACAGTTTGTCTAAGAACCAAAAGCACAAGTAGAAACAAATTAGTGGGATAAGTTGGCGAGGAAGGTAGAGCAAAAAGGGACTGAATCAGGTAGCTCAGCCTGTAATTGTTTGTGTTTTCCCACACCTCACAAATGTTTTGAACGGAGGCCATGTTGGTTCAGATTGCTATGTCATTAATCCCTCGTACTCTGCAGGGGAGTGGTTAGCAGCAGATGTATTTGCACTTCCTCCAGAAGGTTTTCTAGATTAGCACAAATCCTCCCAGAAAAACCGTTTAAAAACCTTTTTTGGGACGCACAGCCAGACTTTGTGCTCATAGCTGGCCAACAACAGCCGTGTCCTCTTTTACATTTCATTCCCTCTGACCTTTTTTTTTTTTTTTTTCATAGATGTCCTCCCCCACCCCGTGTTTTTCAAAGCGTTGCTCCATGTTGAATTGGATAGGGCAGTGTAATTGTTTGGAAACTCGGTTCTGCTGTTTGCATGTAGCAAGCAGCCACTTTTCCAGTGTCAGTGGTTTGACCTTGTTGTACCTGCCAGCCAGAAATGAGATCATCAGAAGAGTAGACGAGAAGCTGACATCTCTCCTCCACCTACCCGTGGCTTTAAGTGATGGTTGTCATAGCAATCATTATGCCACAGAACAGACTCAGTGGGTGAAGGATGGTTTTGAATGCTGCAGCCTCAGGTCACAACCTGGTTATGACAGAACTGATAGGCCTGTGAGGGCTGGTTGCAGTACACAGTCTGCACAAAGTAAACCGCCGCATGCTTAGCTTGTTAAGTTCATAGATTTTTATATTGCGATTTAAATTACTGAGACAATGTCTCTTTTTAGCAAGAAGACAAGGGGATAGGTATTGGTTTGAGAACAACAGGGATAAACAGCATGAGGCGAACAATGCCTCTCATTCCCATCAGCTGTCCCAGCTAGCATTTAACATGGAGATTGGAAATGGAATACCCCCCCTCCACCACCACCATCACCACCACCACCACCGCTCTCCCTGGACCTGCATGTAAATGAGGTTAGCGGTGAGCATTTCCTGCTGTGCTACAGCAATTCTTTTCCCTTTCTTCCTCCCTCCCTCCTTTTTCTTTTCTTTTCTTTCATTTTTTTTAATAATGGTCTGAAAGTGCTCCCCCTTTAACTGTGTTAGGGACTGGGACCAATCGTAATTGGTGTCCCTGTCCTGACCGACAGGTTAAAATCCAAGCAAACAGGCACTGCCTCGGGCACTTCTGCCAAACAGCCGTCAAACCTATACCTCCACGAGAACAGACGGCACCATTCTCAAGATTTCCTCATCATCATCCTTCCTCCTCTGCTTTTTCTCCCCTTGCCGTTCTTGGAGTGTTCCTAATGGACGGAGTGTGCACTTGTGTACATACATGTACATATAGAATTACCTCTCACTCCACCCCCACCTCCCTCTAGACCTTGCTTTGTGTCCCCGGCTTGTGTGGCTGCTGTAGAGCCAAGTGTCCCTTTTGCCAGCAGGGTGATTTACAAACAATACATGGACGCTGTACACACCCACTATCCACCCTCCTACTCTCTCTCACTTCTCTTCTACAGACACACAATCACCTCCATGAGGAGCTTCAGTACGCCAGAAAACTGCGCAGCAGGGGGGGTGGCCTGTTCTTTTCACACTTGTTCTAAAGAATGTACCCTGTCTTCTTGAGGAAGTTATAGCTACATCCATGTCTTGTTTGAGGGAGGATGATTTGCGAGCCAGCAGAAAAATGACAAGCCGATAAGTTTGCCAGTTGACTTATAATTAGCAGCTTTAAAAACCACATAAAGAGTGAATTTCCCTGAAATAAGGCATGAGGAAGGCTTTTTGAGGCGTGAAGTAGTAGTATTTAAGAGGATGGTTTGAAAAAGCCTGCAAAAAAAAAAAAAAAAAAACCAAACTGCAAAATACTGTTATGAATCATGACCCATTTTACTGTACAAAAACACTCAAGATAAACCTTTGCAACCTGTGGAATACAGTAAACTGGCCTGCTTTTGCCAGTCGGCATGTAAGCACGCTAGTGGTTGGTGGTATAACATCATGCAGTTTTTACACATGCTTCCCCAAAACACTGACATTTTTGTCTTTTAAAGTGTCCTGCACGTTTGCTTGTATTCAGTTTCTCAAAGAAGGATCCCACCCACATGTGCCTGCTTCACCGAGCTAGAATGGCAGAGTATTTTTGAATATGAACAGCTCTTCTTCACAGAGTGAGCAGAGAGGTCTGTCTATTATGGCATTTGCACATTACTCTTCTCGCCCTGTGTATACAGAAGCATATGAATGAGGTTGTTTTTTTTTTATTACTATTTGCTATAAGAACTGCTTGTTTTTGCATGTGCTTATGCTGACAGTCAAAGAAGAACTTTAGTAACACACACAAATAGGTTTCTAAATATATTACAAAAGTCCTATCAGATATAAATGTTCAAAAATTATGCTCTGAGCTCAGTTGCTGGTAATTGACTTCAAAACTTCTCAACTGAAACCTGAATTGCTGGTTGCTGTTTCACAAATGAGAGGATTGTATTTGTGCTTTGGCTGAGTACAGACAAACTTGGCTTCTGGCATTCATTCACAAATTAGACTGGAACCGAATGCAATATAAAGCCTTTGTTATTGTATTTTCAATACAACGGAATTAGGAGTACCACTTCCCGTCGGTGCATTAGAGTATTACATTATGATTCACAATGGCAATTTATTGCAAATTTGTATAAATTCTGTACAGACAGTTTCTGCTCTGTTGAAAATGATATAACACTGTACCCCATTCACTCAAAAGATGGCTTAAGGTAGACTTGAACAAGTAACTCTTCTTATGCCCTGTTACTCCTAGAGCTCTTCACTGGTCAAAAGATTGTGCCTCCTGCCAAAGTGAGCCATCTACCATGGAAATGCTCAGACTCGAGTAGGTTCAGAACTTAGAAATGTCATAGAATACAATAGAAGTTACAACACCTTAAAGCTCTGAACGAGGAAATGTTAATTTACAAGTTGTCAAAACAAAGCTTTGTGTTTAATTTAAACTTAATTTCCTTCTTGCCTGTAACTCACAATCCAGCCTCGTTGTCAACAACGTTGGTTGAATACATCCAGGTGTTCTGGTATGTCTGTTGCTGATTGAAATAGCACAGCTCATCCACGTAATATTTCAGTTTAAAAGTACATTTGCTGTCACAATGACAGATGACAAACAAACTACTTGTTTTGAGGCAGATGTTTTCTTGCACAGAGCGTGGTAAAGACAACTGACTGTTTGGATGCTTCATCTGTAATAATGGTTTATGGATTCTGATGTGCGTTTTTATTCATTTCTTGACCTCCAACTTCTGTTCTCTGAACTTTAGGCACCATCATCACATCATTTGATATCACCATGTGACCTAAAATACACTTTAAGTTTTGTGTGCGTCCTCTGTTGCAAAACACAGTAGAGACGGATAATCTACATCACGATTATTGGAGTTGTTATACAAGTACACGGGCAGAAGACACTGCCTTCATTCTGCCTAAGTATTTATACTAACACAACTACGACTGGTGTGTTTTCTTTAGTGGGAGTTCGGGGTAAACCCGCCAGACAGGAACCTCTAAGAGGGCCAACCCCCTACTCAGCCGCTTTAGCCGGTGTGTCTCCATTACACTGCAGTGCTACACAAGAACCATTGACTGAACAAATAACACTGCGTATCATGTGATGGTGGTAACACGCATTTTTTGCTGTTCGCAAAATGGCCAGCGGCATAAAAGGAGACGGAAAAAGACAAAGGCATGAAAAGAAGATGGAGAAGAAGAAGAAATGCGTAAACAAGCGTTGCTATTTGTATTTTGTTTGCTTTTTCGACATCCAACGCGGTGGTAGCAATTGAGATTAAAAGAAAACCTCCCACCGGACCGCTATATTGGCGTAATACAGCAACAAGGCCTGCACCAACTCATTGGTGTGTCTATTGTTTTTATCTTATAATGTCCATCTTCATCAAATATACTCACAGCAAAATGTTTCAGGTCTAATAAGTTCAAATGAGTTGTGATCACATGATTAATGTAAATGCGAGAGCAGAGACCCCCACCAGGAGGTTCCTACAGGCCGAGCTAAGTACTTCCACAGCAGGAGTGTTTTTTCGCCTTGTTAAGATTCCTGAAGCCCACTTTTTCAGGGCCATTCCCAGTTCTAGAGACAACGATTCGGCCCTAGAAAAGAAAAAAAGACTACCCAGAATCCCCGCTAATGCCCCCGGAGCAGTCAAATCCAGGGTTTTCCCTCTGGAGAAAAATCTGGGGAAATGGCCAAATTTGGAGACACCTCAGCTGTCCAAGTGTTACACATCTTTTTATTTATTTTATTTTTTTTTTGTTCTGTTCATACATGGAAAACATATGTACAGACAAGCATGATCTTGCTGTATTGACATCTAAGACTGCAACTGTGCCTTTCCGCCACGGAGAGGTCATTGCGCTATAAAAATCTGCACATCAGTCAAAGCCACCCGCACCTGAAGAACGCAGGTTTCACCCCATGAATACACCCAGCTGATGGATGTATCTGATGGCTTAAGAATAAACATGTCCTAATCTAGTTTACACACACACACAGACACAACATCTCTGTTTTACTAAACATGTATATTTTATGTAATTATTTATTTTCCTTTTTCAGATATGTCTAAGATTAGAGACTTTTTAAAAAGCGAGTTTGCCAGGTAGAGAAATGATAAGTGAAATAGTACAGCGATCAGACATAATTAATCTCTATATATATATATATATATATATATATATATATATATATATATATACACATGGCTGGATTATATAGCAACAATTTACCGCAAGTATGTTTTGTTGTCGAGGAAATGGCCTTTGTGTTCTTTAACTCAAAATGCCAAATGTTTATTTCTATAACTTGACTTTTTTTAACCTGATATATTTTATCAGTAATGCTTTTAATATAGAATAAATGTTAATGTTTTATGCTTTAGTAGTGGATGTGTCAGTGTCACAGCGGGCTGCAGGAGAGGTGGTAGTTGATGAGTGCCACTTGAGCAGAACTTGAAATGGTGTTGGCAAAATACTTTTCTGGCCAATGTTGGCACATTGTTGCCAGCCGCAAACGTTTAACTCTGAAAATCCCAATTTGCAATTTCCTCTCTCACTTTCACAAAGTAGCCACTGGGAAAACTGACCCGTTGACAAATGTCAACTTGCTTGGAATTTCAATTATGCATTTTTTAGAGGTGTCCACATACAGACACGCACAGTTTTTTTTTAAATGAATAAATACAGTCACACAAAATCAGATAATCTTTTCAGCGCCGCTGTCTTGAGTAACCGTCTTCACTAGTGTTAGCTGGCCAGTTGCCACAGACGTCCTTTGTCCGGGCCTTCGTGTGGCAGTGGCGATCAGGTACATCTGTTTCTCCAAGGTAAAGTTTGTGATGAGAACGTATGCTACAGCTCTAATATTGTTGGGAGATATCTGGAGTTTTCTGACCCAGATGTGCTGATTTAAGGAGCAAGAAGTAAAAACGGTTTACGCAGTTCCTCATGTAAGCTGCCTTACAACATATTTAACTTTTGAGGCTGATTTTACACACCATGAGCTTTTCCTCTAGTTATTCTCTATTTTAAAGTTTATAGAATCAAAAAGGTGCCAAGATAGCAGCTTAAAAATAAACTAGCTATACTTTTCTTAACCGCTTACTATCGAGCTGAGTTCCTCTGCCATATTACAGCACCGCTGGAATTACGTTAAACTTTTATTGTTTCACAAATTCTGTAAAATCTGATCGTAAATTATCACAAACCAAAGTTTTGTGTAGACTACAAAATTCAAAATGGTCTGCCGTCTCTCTAATGATGAAAATCATTCCCATCTGACTTTGAGATGCGTATTACAGTTAAAAGATGTCCTCACAGATAGGCATGGCTTCCAACATCAGTTTAAACTGATGTGGCTGCACATGAATTTCATATGAACATTTACTTAGCATGCATGAATTGGTTGCTCTGTAGAGATATGCATATGTTGAGTATGTCAGAAATTTGGGAGGGACACATAATAGGGGTAGCAGCCCAATCAAGTCTGTGCTGCAGCTGTGGACAGTCCTTTAGAGGAAGTATCCAAAAATGCACCAAAGAAAACTTATCCTGCCATTTGCAGTCATTTAACTATCTTACTAGTACAATTTTAATAGCAGGTAATGCGTTTTAAGACTCCAGGAACGGAGTGTTCCAATATTAATTTGGTTGTTTCACCATGGCATTGGCCAACTGCAACACAGGATGACAGAATTCAGCCTCATTATGACTCTCTGCTGGAGGCTAAACATACATGTTTCACCACAACACTTCAGTCGTCAAACCAGCTAAATAACTTCTCTTAACCAAGGCCAAGAATACAGAATAAAGGGAATCTTCAGAACGATGGGAGAAATGTTTTTTCTTTGTGCAGTTTCTCTTGTTGTGAAACATTTCTATCATGTCGGGCTGTCGTTTATGACTTTTAATCCAGTAGCTGTTCATGGGCGAATAAATGGGATGAATACTTTTCTATGCAGGAGTCATTACATTCACTACAACTTTCAATGACTGAGACACAAGTATCTCAAGATCCGCTAGTCAAAACTACCAAGACGGCTACAGGATTCCTAATAACACCTTGAATCAACAGGTTTTGCTGCCAAACTTACAACAATCATTCACCTTCCCTTTACTATATTTTTTCTTTTGTTGATACTCATCTGATCATCGCTTTGCCTACATTATATGCTTTGTTTCTCTGATTGGTTTTATGTTCATCTGGTGGCATCCAGATGCAGTTTCTGTCACAGTGATTGGTATCGTCCCCTGAAAAAGGCAGTCAAATCCAGAGGAACCAGACTAGTTCCTGGTATCGGAGAGGAAAAAATTTGAACTGTTGGTCTCTCTTGAGTATGGGAAAATTGTTTAAATAACCGAGTTTCAGGGTGAATGTTCACAAAGCTCAAATTGCAATTAAAAGTTTTTTTTTATTTTGTGGATGAGCTCATGTACTTTGGGGCAACATGCAACCTTAAAACAGCAAATTTAATCTTATCCCTCATTTTGAATGAGCGAGGTTCTGGTAAAAACTCCCTTTTTGGTTGACCCTTGTAAAGAAAAGAAAAGAAAAGAAAAGAAAAGAAAAGAAAAGAAAAGAAAAGAAAAGAAAAGTGTTACATGTACAAACGTAACCTTGAACGTTATCAATAATATAATGCAGTGATTAGAAAGTGACAGTCCGTTGAGATGGGGACTGGTAAACACAGACGGAGTTAGGCACTCCTGTGCAGTACATGTTTCAAATATTCTGTTGCTGTTTTGGGGACAGTAATGGACAGCAGGCGTTGGCTTGTTTTCACTCACCAATTAGTATCAATAGTTGAGCCTGGCATGTAGATTATTGCTGGAATAGCAGTCCTGATCATTTACTGAAAAGCTTTTTGTGTTAATCAAAAGAGGATGTCACTTAAGTTAATTTATGTGTATGTCTATTTTTGTGTGACTGTTTACTCAGCTAAATTGGCTTCAACTGCGAGGGCCACATCAACTGCACAGCTCACTACAGATCAACTAAATTCACCCTGTGCGCTTCTTGGCAGTGGGCACTTTGAAATAATGCATTATTTTCGTTTCGGAAACAGATTTGCTAATTACAGTCCCTTTTAAAGCACAGTAATTGACAAAATCCTATACTGTGATCCTGGTGCATAGTATACTTGATTTTATGAAAACATATGCAGCATGAGAAGCTTTGGAAGCATTTTTAGAAAACTGTTAAAATGTTTTGTGTAAAGGTGACTGATCACTTTAGGTTTGGTAATGTTGCAGTTTCTGCTGCACAGATGCAGGAAATGTATCACCTCTCTCCCTTAAGCAGTTCAGGCCCATTGATTTGATGACACTTTTGATGTTATGAGCAAGTTTTTTTTTTTTTTTTTTAAACAAGATGCTAAAAATGGCAGGGAAAAATAAACCGGGGGGTAAAGTGCACTTCATCTACATTGAAGAATTTCAGAGGTCCCGGGCTCTCAGTCGTCTCATTCTCTTCCAAGAACACTTCTCCTTCCTGTTTCACCTCTGGCATAGCGCCCAAAGTACCCACAAACCATGGAGGCCAAGGCTGAAAATACACACATGGTAATTTGCTCTACATTTCAATATGACTCAAGCACTAGTATATATAGCCCTGCTGCATGAACCCTGATCCTCACGGAGAGGATCGTCTCACCTCTGAATCCAGCTAAAAGATGATCTCTGTGTGTCTTTGTCACAGACAACACTTGGACAGCACTGCAGATAGGAGTTCGGGATTGGGAGTTTTTGTTCAAAATGTTACAACTAAATATTTGCGTGTCTGACGTGAACCCTGATCAATACTCCGGGATATGTTTTTGCCAAGAGTCAAGATATTGTGTCAACAAAATTAATGGCTAGAGGCATATTTAATAGTTTAAGCTACTCTTGTACTGAGTAAAAATGTGTAAAATGTTCAAGTCAGAGGAAAGTAAAGGCTGTGGAAAACACCAACTACATGTAGTAGTCAAAATGGTTAATCTAATGGGGACTTATTTTAAAAGGGATTAATACAAGGATTATTATTACTTTCCAATATAAGAGAGGCCATCAAAAGTAACTAAGTTGTCCACCGTGCTGTGTGACACTTTACCTTACTGATCACCTGCAGCAACAGCAACATTTACCAGACTGATTGCAGGTCACTTATTTTTCTTAAACATATTTTTCATATTGCATTTTCTGGTTTTGGAGCGGGAGAAAGAAATGTAATGGGGGTAACAAAAAAAAGAAAAAAAAAAGAGAGAGAGCTGTGAGTGTAAGAGAGATCAAGCAATTGACAGATTATGCAAAAAGGAAAGGGAGGTGATCCTGATCCAGTGTGTCCCAATTAGTAGAATTACCTCCCTCCTTTGGAAGACTGGTCATTTGCTGAGACTTGAGCCTGCCAGTGGCGCATCTCTCCCACCATATTGTCCAGTGAACATTTAATAAGGCAGCCCTGACTGCTGGGCGTGCTCATTAGCATAGCCCGCGGCCGTGGCAAGCCCTGCTAGGGCTCAGACGAACACTTAATTACCACAACAGCTCCTTCTTCACTACCTTCATATTCGCTGCTTTCCTTCCTATGTCCTTACCCTCTGTTCAACCCCCTTAACCCATCCATAAAGACATACACATGCGCACGTACAACCAACAGCAGCCTCAGCACGGGAGAGAAGTGAATGAATTTGGTGATGTAAATGTGATGGTTCTAGACCGAGTATGTTGTGGAAGTCTTTTATGTTTCCTCACTTTGTAGGGCTTTGCGGTCAGCAGTCTTTGAGATTTTAGTGACTCCCTGACCTGCTCCATCACTCTCTCTCTCTAGCTCTAGGTCTCTCTCTCTCTCATTCTTATATTAGCTCATGGGCATGTCTCTCCTTTTGACATCGGCGCAGTATTGATGCACCCCCTTCCAACCTTAATCGGCTAATGGCCTCTTCTTCTTCCCTGCCCAGCCAAATCAGCCCCCCCCCCCCCCCCCCCCCCCCCCCCCTCCCTTAACCATCCCTCGATCTGTCCCTTCCTTCCTTCGCCTTCTTGTCTCCTACCCTGTTCAGGCCTGAGGTCAGTGACGACATTTTTCAAGCCTGGCTAAGCAAGAGAGTAGCTTTGAATAAGATAGCCAGCAGCCTCACAGAAGTTATATCATGGGTGACCTCTTGGTTTACCTTTACTCCAGCCTTTGCTCTTCTCTCTCTTTACTAATTCACACTCATCCCTTTACTGGCACTCATTCCACGCGGCAAGATAAGTTGAAATCTGACTGACTGCTCTCCTGAACTTTAATGTTTGTGCGTGCACTAACACACGTACATGCAGCCCCTCTGACCGAGAATAATGATGGTCAGTTAACCTTGGAAAGTTCACAAACTAGGATTGTTGAGCCGCGCGGTGAAACAGTGGGAAAAAGTAACTACATCCACATAGTATGTATGCTCTGTGCTTATTTCTGGTCAGTCTCAAGTCTTTTTTTGGTCTTTTGTTTATGTAGACTCAGCCTGGACAATCATTTCTTAGATGTTTCACTTTGTCCGTAACATGATGGTGCTGTACATCTCTGTGGCCCAGAAAGGAAATCCTCCACTGCTGCACCAATGAATCATTGCTGTGTGAGTGATAACAGATCCAGACTGCTGAGCACCCTGCAGCTGTTTGTCTCAACATGCAAGTCATCCCCGCCATTACACCGCTAAATGGTCCCCTTTCAGTGGCAGATGCCAGCCGCCTCAGCCTGTTTCTCCATATCTTCACTGGTCAGGGGGTTGGGGGGGGGGAGTGGTTCAGTATCCCTGAGTCTTAGCCAGCCACCATTCCAGAGGCAAAGCAGTTGAATGTGTCTGGTGATATTAAGTGCCTGGTGGACATAACCACATAAATAACATAAAATTAGAGCCTAGAGACATAGCGTTGTGCTTGGCTGTGCCTCACTATGAGGTTTAGGAGTTAACCTAGGATGCAAGAGAGTTCAGCCTCAACGCCAAAACCTTGGGTCAGCAATTCAGCAATTTCCCTCTAACCATATTATAGCCATTAGTGGCTCTCGCTGCTTTTCACATGTCACATGGAAATGGGTCAAGGCCTGCCTTGCACGACTCAATGGTTATTTCTCCCTCTCTTTATTCCTCTTAACCCTACTCAGGTGGTAAAATGTCTTGAAAGAACATGGCAAATGGGGTTCACAATGAGTGTGTTATGGTGTTTTCTTAAATCCTTAATATTGATCATATGAAAGGAAGCCTACGCCATAAATGGTCTCCTTCTCACCCCATTTTGCATTGTCCAACAAGAGTAAGTGTCGAAGTGGAAAAAAAACGGAGGATAAAATTCTTTTGTGTTCTTTATTTTAACTGTTTCTTCTGTTATTTTGCTGTTTTTTTCTGTTAAACGTAAGAGGGAAGTGTGGAAGAATACGAGATGAGAAGACTTGTTTATGTGTGTCAGGCCTGTTTGATATCTGTTGCAGCAGGAAAGTGTAGCGGCCATGGTAGGTTGTGATTTTGGTCACCCTTGTGGACTGTAGTGAGCTATGCTGGCCAGATGTCAGCCAACTCTATTAATCCCAACAGGTTGCCTGGCAACCCCTTTGGCTTTGCCTGTGAAAAGAGAGCAAACCCATCAGGCCTCTGTAAGGGCCACGAGGGTGAGGACAGCTTTGATGTGTCCAAATATATGTATTTTTCTGTTTTAAGACATTTTAAATAATTCCTTCATAACGGTATGTTTTTGTACCCGCTTAATTTCTCATAAATCTCTCCCCGTTTCTTTGTATCAGATGTTTGGAAGATTGTGTACAGTAACCGAAAGAGAAAATGCCAGTCTTGACATATTGTTTTACCCAGCCTTGGTGCTTTTGACATGTTCTTATGAAGGTTTGTTAATATGTATCTGGAATATTCACGTTTTTTTTCTTTTTCGCCCTTGTCTGGCAAAGTGTAATGTTTTTCTTATGAATATTGATACATAGAGTGTATATTAATGACCCTTGGTGACCTTAACCCTATCCTTATTGGCTCCCTGGTGGTATCTGCAGGCTCATGAATATTAATCTAGTTTTGTAACCTCCATTACCCTAATCTTTGCTGTCTAGCCTCCCAGAAGGACCCGTCGTCATGGTAACCCTTTTACTAGGCTCTTCCAGACCAAGGGTGGGAAAAATGTTGTTAAAAAAGCACAGAAAAACTAAATTGCACAAAAAAAAAAAATCTTGGATGCGCTTTGTGGAAAGCTGCCTTTATATAAGAAAGAAGTTGAATTTTCACCAGAAGTCATTTGTAAAGGTCTCTCTAACTGAGCACTGAAGTATCCGTGCGTGTTTTTTGTTTTGTTTTGTTTTTTACTTTTAAAAGGCCATTTTACATGTGTTAAGGTTTACAAGGTTTACGCTACTGATTTTAAAGCTTACGCTCATTCACAGATTGATATTTGCTCTTAACATACATGCACAAACAAGTTTTAAGTTAAGTGTTTTAGCTGAAAATGGTTTCCAAATGTAACCACTCACAAGAGAAACCCAGAGTTATGGTGTCTGCCACAATCCTCGCAAAGCACTTTAGTGCTGCTGCCATTGACAAAAGTTTTTGATATCTTTTTTTTGTTCTTTCTTCTTACAGATTTGGACGGCAATGATGACGGGGGACCCAATGGTGGTGCTGTGGAAGAGGAAGGCTGGTTTGGGAATGCCTCAGACACACGCTCAGAGTCTTCGTCTTTTGGAGACCCCCAGGATGAGGTCCTCCTGCATAGGGGCTCCTCTCCAGACGAGCAACCTGGAATCGGCATTGGGTCTGGGGATATTGAAACCTGTGGAGCAGAGAGCTCACTGGGTTGCCCCACATCCGTCCATCGTGCCTCTTTGGAACTTCTTGGCCTGGATGGAGGTGCATTCTCGGCCCAGGACACTCTCTCCTCTGTGGTATCATCACTGTATGGTGAGGCAGCATCTCGAGCCCTGGGAAAACCCCTTAGCAGCAATTTGCGGCGCCTCCTAGAGGCTGGGTCGCTTAAACTTGACACTGGGGAGGTTCTGGGTCGGTCATCAAGGGGAAGTGCTGGAGGAGAGTCACCTCCAATTGCTCTAGCCCCACCTTTGACCCTCTCCCCATCTTCCCACCATGCCCAACAATTAAGTGCTCTTGCCCGAAAACTGGCCAATAACAATAACAGTGGCTCTGCCTCACCTGCCTCCTTGGCACCCTCCATCACCAACATTAAGCAAGAGCCCCTTGACTCTTTTAATTCTGTTACTCCAAGCAATGGCAGTGGCTTTGTCTGGGCAGGTGTGGCAGATAAGTGGCCGCCTGCCACCTGTTCTACGCCCTGTGGCTCCAGCTTGTCCCCAGACTCTGCAATCCAGAAGTTGAAGGCAGCCGCCAACGCTGTACTTCAAGACAAGAGTGCCGTGGCTTCCTCTTCAACAACATCTTCCTCCACCTCCACCTCTGCCTCGTCTGCAGTGCCCACCCTGGGCGGGGGCGGTCGAGGAGACGATGTGGTGCGTTTTGATGCCTTCAACTCTCCCTTCAGCCCACAGTCGGCTAGCTCTACGCTCGCCGCACTTTCCAAGAAAGTCAGCGAGAGGAGCCAAGCCTCGTCAACAGCCAACGCTGCTTCTGACCACCAAGCCTCAGCAAGTTCCTTTCTTTCTCTTGTGTCCATGACCTCTTCTGCTGCCTTGCTCAAAGAGGTGGCAGCCAGGGCAGCAGGAAACCTGCTGGCAGAGAAGAAAGACATTTCCCCCTTGGCACCTGCAGGGGTCCTCCAAGAGGATGCAAAGCCCCTATTGGACATGAACCAGAAAGCACCCACTCCCTCAACGCCCACTCAGAGCCTGGAGTTGTTGCTGCCCTCTACTCCAAAAGGCAGAGGCAAGCCAAACAACCAAGCAGGTAACCTGAATCTGTCAGGAAATAACAGTATATGCATAGAAATTACTATTAACACAATAAATAGTTATTACAAAAAGCATTGTTTGAGTGTTTGTCTGAATGAATGGATGGATGGGGAGCACTTTTTTAAAGCAGAAAATTCAAAGTAGTGGTTGCAAATACATAGATAAAAGCCAACCTTTGCTGAAGTCTATCTTTATATACTTTTCCAGTTAAGTGATGTTTTCTTGTTGGTAATATAGATACATTTCCATATCATCATACTGTGTTATTCAGCATTCACTGATGGCAAAGTAAAAATTGAAGTATGTATACATTAGAACTAATTGTGTGACGGAACCGCAACACAAAAAAGAGAGATATCTGTACTTTGTGGGGCAGTTATACTTTTACTTGACAATATAATAGCATGAGACAAACGCGACTCTGAACTTCTGTGACATGTTTTCTCTGGTTTTGTAATAGTTTTGTTCTCACCTCACTGACGCTGAAGTAGCAAGTAGTGTAGCTTCAGCCTAACTGTCAGCCGAGCAGAGAGCATAACCGAGAGAAAACAGCCCTGGATGGCCTTCTAGTCTGGGCTATGGTCTGTGGGCTCAACGGGGGGTTCCGACTGAGACCTCACTGCCTCCCTAAACCAGCTCGTTTGTGCTCGGATGTGCGTGCTGCCAAAAGGGGGGCCGTCAGTGTGTGCACAGCACAGCGGGGAACCCTGGAGTCCATATCCATCTCAGCAGCCTCCTCCTGGCTTCAGCCCCCACTAACCAGAGCCCTCTACACTGATCAGTGCAGTACTTAAGGCCAAACACATCATACTTTCCACTGACTGGATACAGATGCATGCACACACACTCTTTTTTTCCTCTAACACTCTCTCCCTCTTCTTCTCTCTGTGAAACTCACAAATGGCTCCAGCAGAAGAACATGCATGCACATACTCAGATGTAGACATGTAACCTAAACAATGGTTGAACACAAAGATCTCATTCTTCAACGGGGAGAAACAGCTTCACACTCTTAAGTAGTCTTAAGGGAGAACCGAATGCTTTCACAGAGATTGATGGGCACTTTTGAGGGATTGTGTCGCAACCCCGCCAAACCTAAAATGGCTGGATCAAATTGACTTCAGACAGATGAGGCAGTCGATGTAATATTCTGTGATCTGCATGCTAAAAAGGGGGGTCTGCTCCAGCCCAGCATACTGTCAAGGTCGAGCAATGCTTTTGTTTTTTTAAAAGAAAAAAAATGCAGGTAGTTGTTTGGTCACCAGACTGAAAAATGCGACCTTGATTATTGACTGTCATGTTTTGTTTTATTGTCATTATTCGTCAGTTAGAACACAAAACTGCATCTTGTGCATGCTTTACAATCTGCATTTCATGGAAAACTCGCGTCCTTTTCTCTGTCGAACGATTGTGACTGCATAGGAAACAGATATGTTAAGTAGCAACACAAATGTTCCAAACGCGCACGTTTCCTCCCTCTGTTTTATTTCTGCTTCATTTGCCTCAACTTTGAGTGAGTGGAAGTCATTTTTGCATCATGATCTCGGCTGAGCTTGGAGAGGTTGGGCCGCAGATGGTGGTTTATTGTTGCAAATAGGCAGTCTCGAGGTTTTACACCTCAGGTCAATGAATGGCTGAGCACAGTAATTTCACCAAACACTGATTACCAGATGTTTTTCAAGGAACAGCACTGGAATACTTATGAAGCCATCCTGACAGGCCCTTGTAGAATTTGTAATGCAATCATGCCTCTTTCTAATAAGACCAATTAACAAGTAATGGATGCCGGATATGAATCCAACAACAATAATCGAGGTACTAAAATATGCCAGAGTCTCTACTTTCAGTGCCCCATTGCTTTTAGGTGTTGTCCCTCACAGATATGAGCATTAGGTAAAGGTACTTTATTGTAGAAGGGATGTTTACATTTCTTACAGTTTTGAAAAGCTAAATACTCACGTAAATATATGTGTATGTGACAATGTTTTCTGGTTCCTTCAAGGTTCTCCTGAGGATGGTGGGAAGCCATTCCAGTGTCCTGTGTGTGGACTGGTCATCAAACGGAAGAGCTACTGGAAGAGACATATGGTCATTCACACAGGCTTGAAAAGCCACCAGTGTCCACTGTGTCCCTTCCGTTGTGCACGTAAAGACAATCTCAAGTCCCACATGAAGGTTAGATGAGATGGATCTTTTTTTCTTTTTTTTTTTTTAATCTTGTAGCCATGCACCTTTTGTTGCCCCCGGAGGTATTATCTTTAATTAGTGTCCATTATGGCTCTTAAAATATGATTGCCAACATTAAGGGATCGGCATGCTTTTGTCAAGCATTCGCTCCGTGATTGAACATTGCTGCGTTGTTGTTGTCAGATCTTTCCGACCGGTGTAAGTGTATCGAAGTGAGTAAGGATGACTGTCTTAGGTATATTGTAACTGTAGAGAAGTAGTTGTTTGACATTTTAACCTGCCTTTCTTTTCCAGGTACATCAGCACCAGGACCGTGGTGAGACGTTTCAGTGTGAACTTTGTCCCTTTACCTCCTCCCGACACTTCAGTCTGAAGCTTCACATGCGGTGCCACCAGCACTTCCCCCGCACAGACGTCAAGGTGAAAGAGGAACTCACCACCGACACAGAGGGCGAGGGCTCACTGTTGGGTGACAGCGGTTCGACAGAGCTGAGAGCGACAGAAGTGTCTCCGCTGAACTCAGATGCCCAGCAGCAGACGTCCCCTCCAGTCGAGGCTTCCGCCAATCATGTCCACATCAAGGAGGAGCCACAGGAGAGAGACTTGTCCGTGCTCTCCCCCTTTAACATCTGCAGGGACCGCCCCAGCAGCAGTGCCAACTCCCTGGACCTACCTGGAGTCGGGGTTGGAGTTGGGGTCAGATCGAGTCCTAGTGGTCCAACCACGGCCTCCCTCTTCAGCCCCGACATCACTACCAAAACGGCCACTGACCTGCTTATGAAGCTATCAGGTTAGAATATATATGTTTCTATACTGTAAATAAAGTTACCGAAAGGACTGCAATTAACTATTTTTGTTTTGATTTAGCCTGCAGTCATGTTATTAGATAAGAATTAAATCTACTAATCGTATCTCAACTAAGTTGTCCATTCAGAATCCAATTCAATCCAGTGAATATACTGTATGTTTCCAGCTTATAAAAACAGCTTAGTTAGGGATCCCAACAGATTGCGTTGAATTTTGACTTCAGTTCAGTCCCGCAGTTGTGCACTAGGCGGGACTGGAAAGGGATAACTCTATACTAACATGAGAACACCTGTTAAAATGCATGAAAATGCTGTTTTCTTTTCTTTCTTTTCAAAATAACAATGAATTTAAAGCCTGATTGAAGATAACTGTCAGAGACTACCTAGAAAAACAGGAGTCATCACATTCAGGGAGTAAAACTGTGTGATTGTGTGATCATCTAATCAATTATTAGGTTAGTTTGAGCTCTAATTAATTCAGCACATGCAGCCACTGTCTTAAGACACCCTCATTTTTGAATAGGTTGCATTGCATTAAGTAATTGACAAATAGTGGAAAAACATCTTTTTGATCCGTAATTGCTTCATCGTACTGTCTATTCTTCAGCTGATTTTGGAACTCCTGTCATCGCAGTTGCACTTTCATCAGGGCTATTTCAGTGCTTCCAAACTTGAATGTGAAGACATTTGTGCTGATCTTCAGCAAGATTTTGTCTCCCCTTTGCCTCGAGTTTTGTTTTGATACCTCACTGTCACCAGAAATAACATCTGTTAGAAGTGTAAACAGTTTTTGTGCACAACTTCTCAGATCAAGTCTGCAGCATGCCACAGAGACATTATTACTGTATTTTAAAATAACGGGAACTTGAAATGGTCGGGAGTGGGTTCAAACGTGTAGTGAAGAGACGGGGATCGTGCTCAAAAAAAAGGAAGTGAAGAAAAATGATTTATACAATACAAACTAAAGCCCGCTGTGTGGGTGAGTAGCTTCAGTCATGTGTCACTGAGCTGTTTAACTGTTGTGCATAATGAGAATATCATGCATGCCTTCCCGGGTACACATATTCACAACCTTCCTCTCCAAATATTTCCCATGAGTATGACAGAAAAGAAGGTCATTGACTTTTAGCCTTTTCTCAAACTTTCTTTGCCTTAGAAAAACCTCCTGACTCCAGACTGTTTGGGAATATGCCCCAGGAATTTAAAAGTTCCCGATAGAAAACAAATAATATATATTATGTAATCACACATTTTTATGTGTTTATTCAGCACTGATTGTCAACTATAACATTTTTAGCATACCGCAGTTTTTTGTTTTTTTTTAATACATATGAGGTATATCATGGACTTCTGATGAAAATGTAAAGTAGTCATAGGAAAGCAGCATGAAACATTCCAGTTACATCATGTAAAAATCCTGCCAAGCTGATGCAACTCTAAGGAAGGTGAGTTCTGGCTCCTCAGATCCGTCTTCAAAAGTTCTCATATCATGGTTGATGTGCAGTTCATGTGGGACGCTGGTGGGCTGAGCACATCCTAGACAATTCACTAGCTTTCTCCTGCCACGTTGTTTCCGCGTAAGGCCAAGAAGGGTCAGAATAAACTCTGACAAAACAAAATATCCTAACCTTAAGTGCTGTTTTATGATGAATCAGAATTACCCATTTGATTTTGTTATTTATTTGTCTTTTTTTTGTTGTTGTTTTAGTTATTTAACATTGGTACCTTGTAGAAGGAAGAGCTTGTCCCAACCGAATCTAATGGTTGTATAAGGATTTTGTCAGTAAACGCGCTGGAAACAGCAGTTTGATGAATATCATCATCTTGTGCGAGAAGGTTTAAGAGCAGTAGCTCGGTTAAATGTCTATTATAAGGGATGATTTTAACGCAACGCCTTTTGGACGGTTGGTGTTTCTCCTCTAAGTTCAGGAAGACCTCTCTCCGTGCACAGGGTCTGCTCTGGTACATATGGGAAAGACTGCAGACCATTGTCATTTTGAGACTGTTTCTGGTTTGTCACCATCCAGTGATCTACAGCAGGGTTTTAACCTGAATCTGGTCTCATGAGTGAATTCTTTCTTGTGATCATTTCTATTTGACATGTCACACAGGTCAGGACAGACAGATGTGGCAGCAAGTGTCTCTTCGACTTTTCCTGGTTACCAGGGTAATAATTGTTCGGTATGAGATTGATTCCCTGTGGGGAAAAAAAGGCAACTGCCAATGACACCACCGGCTCTCTGAAAGTGGAGAGATTTTCAACTAGCATCTCTCGGAGAGACCTCACGAAAAAGAATGCACTCTGAAAAAGACTGGCTGTATTTCTTTCCCTTTAGACAGCTGCACACACTCTCTCCTCGTTTGGAGTAATTCAAAAAAGACACTAGTGTGTGGAGGAGAGGGGGGGGGGGGGGGTGTTGGACACAAGCCTTTAAGATTTTTCTATCCAGGCAAGAATGAAGAAGCAAGGTTAGAATTTAAAATTCTTTATTCACTGTTTAAAAATGGGACTTAATCGCTGCCCATCTTTGCTCCTCTGCCGCTGGCCTCTGATTAGCTCCGCTAATGGAGTTGGGGATTAAATTATTTGCTCAAGGGCACCTCAATAAGAGTTGTTGAGGGAATAATTTTCTTCACCCACATCCTGTCACTTATTCAGGGGTTTGACAAAGTGTAACCTCTAGGCATCTTCCTCCTGCTAACAATTCTCTTTGTCCGTCTGAAGGTGTTAGTGATAAAATAGCGACAGCTGTTATGATTTTTATTCCAGAATGTTAGTCTTTATTTTTATGCTGCAGAAACAAGAGATTTCCATACTGCCTAAAACTAAAACGCAAAATTTTAAAATGATACAGTGTGACAGTATGGAGATAATGTGCCACTTAACAAACTAAATACGCTTCACAAATATGCTGTTGTCAGGTATATAAGGCCTAGACTGTGTTTATAGATGCATTTCCATGTTGCGAAACATCAAAGCAGAAGTCTGGAGATGGTGGTAAGATTGATGGAAAAAGGCTGACCGAGGTCGGGAGCCAGGGTTGAGGCTACAACTGCCACTCTTCCACTTAATGCTGTGTAATTAGATTGAGATCTTAAGCAAGGATGGAAGAGGGGGAAAAAAAAAAACCCTGGCAACATTAGATTAATTAAAAATGTATGCATAATTCATAATTAAAAAGGAATTCATAATTTGAAATGATTAGCGCCCTGAGCGCCATCCTGTGACCCCGCAAGGATGCGCAGGGACTAGGCCAGCTTAGTTAACTCCCCTGCAATTTTGCATGCCCTGGCTCCACATGAATGCCCCCTGGGTACCCGTGGCACTTCACTCCCAGACTGCACAATCAAGCCCAGGCAACTCTCAGAGGAGCCAAGATGGCTCCTCGCAGTGGCAGTCCAGTGTAAAGTGGCAGACATCTTAGTCAGGACATCATTCAAGGAGAATGAGGATGCATATGAGAAGACAGGGCAAGGATATGTTGAACTTGAATGCGCAATGATGTGGGGTTTCATGAATACCACTTGTTTGGTCACAAAGTTCGCCCTTTGTTAGGGGGGGGTGGAGGTCACAGAAAGGGGGTTATGAAACTGGAAAGTAGTGTGCTTGGATCTCAGAGGCTTATCCCTGCCACGAAGCAGGCAGGGAAGCAGAGGTGAGGAAGTTCCTCCTGGGACCTCTAGACTCAGTTTCTTTTGACCTCCCTGTCAACCCAGATTGAGTGTGTACATGAGCATCTCATCCCTCCTGCTTTTACGCTGCTGTCTCTGCGCTTCAGTCCCGCAAGGCCTGTGAGAGGGGCGGGGTGGGGGTGGAGGGGGTGTTGTTTAAAAAGCTGCAGCAGGAATGAAAAAAAAAAAAAAAAAAAAAAAAGTGACAGCAACTGAGTGAGACCGTGTAACAGCAAAGAGGGAGTTGCATCGCGTTCCATTGGCATAAAAAATCTGAACTCCTCCTGACCTCTGACATAATAAGAATATCATTTTGGGGCTGCCCTGCTTTCCATCGAGCTGCACTGACACCCTTTGATTTTTATCCTTGCATGCTGACACAACTGTTAGCTAACCAGTGTGATCCACATTTTGATTCAGAGATGAAAGCCACAGAGGCACTTTGAAATGCACAGCCGTTACCCTGTGCCCAGTGGACCCCGAGTTAATAATGACAGTGGCCACTGCACACCCTCCAAGCGCCAACCCCCACCCCTGCTGCTGTGACACAGGCACAACGAGCTCGACCCTGGCTGGGTGTGAATAATTGGCATGCAGGGGGTTGTGGGAGGTGTTGCATCTGTCATGATGTTTCTGCAGTTGTCTTATTTATCTATTCCTGGGAGAGGATCTTTGCTACAATAATATGATGCAAAGGCAGACTTTTAATCCTGTGCATATAAAAAAAAACAAAAAAAAACTGTGTGCATTTGTTTTTTTGTTTTTTTATTTCTCGCTCATTGATTTTCTTCCCAGAAATCTACAGACAGAATTTTTGTTATTAAGCTTATGGGAACAAAAAGGGGTCATGTTTTTCTTTTGTGAGTCCAAGAGTAAAATTAAAATGACTTTAGTTTTTGTATTTTCTCATCGTGAACATATAGATTTAACCTGATCTGTCCCTTGCGTTCCGGCTCAGCATGAGCCGACACAGACAGGCCTTTTGTGTGTGACCTCTGGTCCATACATCCCCACTGCAGCCGTCAGTATCACTGTCCAGTGTGTATCACACTGTCAGCTATTGTTGTGTTCTCAACCTGCCCGACGTAGCTCTGTGCTGCTTTTTTTTCCCCCCTCTCCTCTTCTTCTTCTTCTTCTTTTTCTGGAGAAAACTGCAGCCAATTGTCCGAGGGGGAGCTGGCCGACGTGACAGAGGTGGAAAGCTAATTAAGTTATTTGACGGCAGCCCTGGCCACGGAGCGAGAGGTGAGGTGGAGTGGACAAGCGCCTGGCAGTGAGACGGATGAGGCGCGAGAGAAAAGCGCAGCGAAGGAGAGAGAAACCAGCAATAGAATGGCGATGAAAGCGGCGTTGGTGGCAGGTGTCAGAAGGGTCTGATAACACGGAGGCAAACTGATAGCATCGTCCATCCTGATCTAGGACCAGCCTCACAGCACCATGCACTGAGAGCTGACACTGGCCTTGGGATAGCACATCACCACATTTCCAGGAAGCTCACAGAGCAGAAGCTCAGTCACCCATCTTCTCTGCAGATCTTTAGTCATGATGTAAAATGATTCCCCGGCAACAGGATGGTCATGATGGGATTGTGACTGTGAATCTTTAACAGCCAAAAGGCCAAAGTGTAAGCTTGGTGTCAGTGGCTGAGCTTCTTTTTTGGTACAGTGCTCCAGCTTTTTGTTTTGAGCCATCAGCTTGTAGAAACAACAACCCTGCCCATTGGACTGGGATACTAAATTATTCATTGGGCTCTGTAACAGATTCTAAGTGGAAATGCACTCTATTTATAGCCTCAAACCCAAAAGGTCACCAAAGTGGTGTGACTTTGGGTGAATGCATGTTTTGGAGTCGCGTGTGCTCTTGTGAAGCCGCAGAGAAGAATTCGAGTAAGCCTATGTTGTGCATGTGTTGGTTTGCGGCTTATTAACAGTTAAACGAGTATTTCAGGACCTGTGTGCTGTTGTGTTTGCCAACACAATGTAAAGATTTCCTTGAAGAAGCAAATATGTGTGGGTCTGTTTGGATAGTAGTGCATTTTTATGTGTGTTTGTAAGGCGGTGACCAAGTGTGCTGTCCCTGTCTGATCCAACATGGCCCAACACGCTTCTAATTAGAGGACGTCCTTCCAGGTGCTGACCAGGTTATACTTAGCCTGCCCGCTGACATCTGACAGTGTGACATTTCCAGCTGGTGCCGTGTTCGACCCTGTGCCACCGCCCCAGAACTTGAAGGTCGCTGGCCCTTAACATTCCCTCCCCATCCTCTCCCTCACCGCTCGGCCACGCTTCCTTTTCATCCTCTTGAACTACACCCCCGGTCTGCCGCGGTGTGGCATCACATGGGTGGTCAGTACACCATAACCCATCCCCTCTTTTTGCCCCGCATCCCCTGTCCCAAAGCCCTTTGGTTATAGATCATCATTAATCAGAAGAAGCAGGGCTGGCACAGATTGATGGTGTGGGCAGGGGGCGGCAGGCCTGTGGTGTTTTCAGATGTTAGGTGTGATGGTGGGGTAAGGAGCAGAGCAGATCTCTGCTGGGGCCAGAGGAGGCTGGATGGCATTGTGCTGAAGAGTGATGGTTTCTCTCATACACATGCTCTGTGTGTGTGTGCACACTCTTACTTTGGACTGGTTATTGCAGTTAGAGCAAAGTGACCAGAGTTATGTCGGGAGACGTGTTGACTTTTGTATTGGTGCCACGCAATCAGGCAGTATTGAGTTTAAGATTCAGATTCTGCATTAGTTTTGCTCATAGTCGCGTATTTGTAAAATCTGAATTAGCTCCGTCGAAGGTCTTCAACTATGGTGCTCATTTCCTTTAGACACACAGTCATTCCTTTTTCTCTTTTTACTACAAGTGTATTTTGCTGTAAGGTAATATGACTCAGAAGCGTGTACATATACTGTTAATGATAATAAAAATTATGACTGAGTCATTTTATCCCACAAGGGGCTTCAAATGTGCATAAACGTCTGCCTTTTAAAACATCACCGTATCAACAAGGTTCTGCTCTTTGGCTCACACTTAAAAGGTAAATGTTGAAACATTAATCCAGGTCAATTTCTTAAAAATTTTTTAACAAATAAATAATATGATTGCAGAATCTAGCACAAGGTTTTACTCTATGCCTTTTCACTTCCTTCTACCACAGATATCTAGAAAGGTCAAATAAGGTTGCAAATTGCAAGTCAAAGGAAAAACAAACTATGCAATTAACAAAAATGGCTATGACAAGACAAACATTTTTTTTTCGTAATTTCTTTTTACATACAAGGTTGCTTTGAAAAGTAAACGGTATGTGTACTAAATCATTCAACATAAATGTTGCCTGTGCTTCTGAATCAGGCAGATGGCAAGTCGCCATACAAATGCAAATATCAATTTAGTCATATTTTAAAGCATCCTGTTGTTTTAAAGCCATTTTATATTTAAGCAGCATTGTGAGCTATAATCTGCACAAACCTTTGCCTTCACTTAGAGAGTAGAGGAGGATACTAAAAGACACAAAGAGAGGCGCTTGGCCCTGCCGTTCTTTTCTTGGCCGCTATCGAAAGCTGCTCCGTGTCTAATTATTAATTATTCATCTAAGGCGGATTAGATGTGGCCCAGTTTTTCTTGAAGATGACTTAAGAAGAGAGATCCATGTGACAGTTCACATCCTAACCTAGGCTATACACTGAAGATATGACGGATAAGGCTTCAGCTGATTGCCATCACGCCCAACACAACAGTTCAAATTATTAGATGTTATGTCTGAGGGGCTTTCGGGTGATTTCGGCAGCGGTCGGAGATGAGGAAACCAGACTTAGGGAGAAATGGGGGAGGAGAAAATGAGTGCTTTTGCTGTTGATGGTATAAAGTCCAAAAGAGAATCTAAGTCTAAAACATGTGTGTTAGCCAGCAGCAGCTGTGTTCAAACCTTCCAAAGATCATGATTTCAGTTCATTGAATTTGCTTTGTCTTGTGCGTTTTAGTATGTTGCCAGGACGTATGCAGTCATTTACACTCTTTAACGGTGTACTTACAAGAAACGATATACTCTTTTGTCCCTTGAAGGCAATTCGATAGATATAATCCATGTCGTTTTTTTCACAGTTTATAAGATGCGTCTTGCAACTCATCACACGGCATCTTTTTGATCATTCTTATCCCTGTGATCTTTCTTTATGCTTGCAGCGGCCAACCAGAGGGAAACACTCCAGTCTCCTTTCCACCTCAAGGAAGAACCCAAAGTGGAGGAGACACTGAGCCCCAGACCATCCTCACAGTCTCAGAGCCAGGTTCAGCCAAGCTTCCCTGCAGCGTTTTGCCAGGATGGGCTACCAGGGGCTGCAGCGTCCACGGAGCGGCCGGGGTCACTGAAAGCCAGGGAAGGAAGCCCCATTGCTAAGAACAGTTTGCTTAGCCAGGATATCAACGTTAAAGTGGCTTCTGAGCTGCTAATTAAGCTTTCAGGTAGGATACCTCTTTATCATCGCATCTGTATGTTTACTGAATGGGCTAAATAGTATTCCCATCATTTTCTGTGTGTTAAACAGTACCAACAACTATACCTGGATGTTTAGAGAGGACACTGGTAGAGGTAGCGGTTGTGCGGGTCAGGTTTTGAGTTTTAGATCAGCTTGAGAGGTTAACTGAATGCCAAAGAATGCAACACTAAAAAGGTGCTGTTGTTTTTATGATGTGACACGCCTGACCAAGATAAATCTGAACAGAAATGTTCAAATGTGCCTGTGTGAAAGACCATGTTTGGTAAATAAGTTTCTCTAAAGGAACTACTCCAAATGGTTTGTAATACCATTGTATCCTCTGCAAGGGTTCTCGCATCACTTGGCTGTTTGTCAGTGTTGTACAACTTGCTGAACGAAGTATCATTCTATCTTTGGTTGTTAATTTGTTGTGTGGCATCCTGCTCAAAACAAGACCAACAAATGGCATGACGTATTTTGCATCTGCTCGTATTACTGAACTGAAAACTGTACCCTGATCTGACCATCGTTCGACGTGAGACATGTCTGTGTCCCATATCTCAACCTGTGTGGACCGCTGTGACATCATCCGGCACAGCATGACTTAGCCTTTGTAGCTTCTGTTTTGAGCTCAGCAAGACTCTCGGTAACAAGTCATCAGGGAGGGTCTCAAACTTGGCTTGTTTTTCTGGAAAAACTGTGCCTGTGCAGCTGTTCGTAGCGTTACATAAATCTTGTTTTAGTTTATAACTTACCTTGTCACTTTTGTTATTTCTGCATATTTTAGCTTCAATCATAATCATTACGAAACGCCAGATCTTGTTCAAGTGTATCATAGACTGGTGTTTTGCAGGCTGCAGGAGAGCATGTCTAACTCCTGTGGTTGAGCGGGGAAAAGGAGTGAAATATGGGGTCTGTAAGTGACAGGGCGAGCAATATGAAATTCAAAATAAATTCTTTCCACGTTGAATTGTTCATTGCAGTGCATACACACCATACAGTTTGCATTACTAACGTTTTAGCACGCTGCTGAAACTACCTTTTCTACACAAATACAGAAAAATCATTGACCTGTTTCAATAATAGAGCTAGGGCTGTGCACTGCTGCAAGTATGCATACACAGCATTGGAAAAGCCAAGGCAAATGGCAATGTGATGTTAGTGCAGCAGGGCATTGCTCCATCCATGGTTCTTCATCCTGTGCCAATGTGTGCATGCTTGACAGACACCTCACACACAGGTTGCTATTGTTCTCCCTGGGTCGAATGGTGTTCACGGTGACTCATGCTGGCTGGTAGCTCTGTGGTACTACACGTGTGCTGCTCCACTGCCTGCCCCAGGTCACGTTTCCCTGTGTGTGCATGTGCTTGTGTGTGTGTGTGTTTTAAAGAAGGCAGGGGAGACAGAAAATCCTCAAGTAAAATGTTAGCCTATGAGCATAAACAAAGAAATTGATAGACTGCAGGGGCTGGCACATAAAACCTTCACTGAGCTGCCTCTACCTGTGCTCTTTGTTTCACGAATGTGCTACCTCTCTCTCTCTCTTTTTTTTCCTCGTTCTTTCCAATCCTTGCACTGATGTTATCCCGCCAGTTTATTTGCTCTTCAAGCAGCACGGCCAGCATTTATTCCCTTTCCATTACTTACACTAGCTCTGCGAGTTTGACCTAGGTTAGGGAAAGATGCTGCAGCGTTCATCCGTCCACCGGCTCCCTCTGCCCCCTCACGCAGTCCTAGGAGCGCAGTGCCATCCATTGCCATGGCAACAGTGGGGGCGTTGGATGGAGAGGGCTGTCTAGAGTGACAGCCTTGACAAGAGTCCGGACCCTCAAATGACCCTGGGGGGAGGGAGGGAGAAAAAAAACCGGGGCGGAGGAGAAGAGTGAAGCAGGGAAAGGTCACTGCCGTTATAGTCAAGTGTGATTACAGTCATTAGGTTCAAGGGCAGCTGCACTATAACCCCTTTCTGTCCTCTGCAAAAGGTCAGTCTCAGTAAGGATATGTGAATAGGAAACACTTTAGGAATTTGAACTAAGCATTTCTTTCTTACTAAATTTCCTGTCAATGAAAGTGTTTATTTCCTTTTTCTCTTTGGCAGCACCGTAAATGGACACGGCCTAATTAAATTTCTGCTCCTCATCCCTGCCTCGACCACACAGTTGAACAGTCAGAGCAAGTGGGGTTGTCATCATTATGCCCATTGTGCTGTAACATGAGTTGTATCATCCCTTTAACTAGGTCGCCCCACCCCCCATCCCCCACCCCTCTCTCCTCCTTATCAAACATTTGTTGGTGCTGTTGAGTCGCCCCGCTAGCGCTACCTCCCCCACATCTGTTTAAAACCAGGCTGCTGGTGTCTGGGGGCTAATTACGTCAGGCTAAATAGTCCCTGGCGCCAGCGGCCAACGTGTCCTAGCAGATGGGCACTGGTGTTGCAGGGCAAGAGGAACATGGCGTCACAGGAAGGGAGGATAAGGGGGGGTGGGGGGTGGTGGGGGGTGTGCCGGGCCCTAGGTGGTGCCCTGGCAGATTGGCGTCGTGTGGGTAACAGCCGCGCCACCCACTCACCATGCAGCCACCCCTTCTATAGGTGTGAAATCACACTTTTTACTCTCATAACTACGGTGCTTATTACCTCGCTGACGCAGACTACATGAAGCGGAAAGAGTTTTCACTCAAGTAACAATTATTTGATACATTTTTTATGTGTTGACTGAAATGCAAATTGTTGGAAATCCCACTCCACGCAAAAAATTCCACATGCTCCATTCAAGCGAGTCGGATTAGAATTTGAATGTAGAATTCATCGAGTTCATCTGTTGGCTGACATAAAGAGTAGCCACATGCAGCTCCTTGACGCCGTTCTAGTCACGGTACCTAATCTGGACTCACTAATGATAATTATGTACTACACCATTTTGATTTCCAGCGGTAGTAAATGTATGGGTCTGCTTCCATATTTGTGTGACTAATTGGTTTATTCATTTGCATTATGGAAATGTCACATTTCGAAGCCATTTGATTGAAGATCTCACCTTTTATTAGAGAAAATTGTTTCAAAGAGGATCAACTGTTTAATTATTAACAGTCTCCATGGGAAGTACTCGACCGTATGCTGCAGCAGACAAGTTTGTTGTTTGCAGCTGTGTGCTTTTTTTTTTTTTTTTTTTGTCAGTGATATATTATTTCAGCTTGATTTCCTCCAGATTACAACTGCGGATCATTGTATACAATGCTTCTGTTTTTGCTACAATAAAATACAAGCTTTATCTGTCCATCTGCCCTCAGGATAGATGGTGTTGTTCCATTACGTATCATGGCCTGGGTAGCAGGCATTTTTCCACCGCAGGTAGTACAGGTAGTACTGCCTTAACGTAGACAAAAATACAGCGGCACCACATTCAACCTCGGATATGTCATCTGAGCATGACGCAATGGAGAACCATGGAAGCAATGCTGTACTTGATTCCCAGTTTGTGGCACATATCTTTGGACAGTTCTGGTGACAGTTTCCCATGCAGACAGGGGGCCGCAGTACGTCTACATCACTGCCTAGTATTGTTTTGGCCTGCTTGCAACCTCGACTGAGGTAGTACTGAAAATGTGTCAGTCACACGGTAATCCTACAGTGGAGGAGGAAGGAGAAGGAAAAAAAAACCTGTCAGTGAGAGAGGGAGGCTATCAGCTGTCTTTAATGACACTATTCAGTCCATAACTAGTCACTGGCACGTTCCTCTAGTTCTTGTTAATTAATTTATTTTCTCATATGACTACACAACTGAGAACTATAGAGTGGGGAAAAACAGGCAGTTATCCCTCAGATACCAGCATTTTACTGTAATGTTCTTCTTCCGACTTTTGTCCATGAACAGAAAAACAACGTTAAATATTAAAGAGTTGTAAAAATGCTCGCCTCTTGTTGGCAAATCCTGCAATCCACAGAATACAATTTAATCTTTCCTATTCAAATGGCAAATGGTTTAAATGAAATGAGAAACCTCAATTTTCAGTTTTTCAAGGGGAAACATCAGCAAGCGAGATAAAGAAAGAGTCAAGAGCAAAGAACATGTAATGTAATGCTCATTGTTTAGCTTTATATTTGCATTCAGAGATTTCTGTTTATTAAGTATAGCTTATCTCTGCCTGGTGTCTGAACAGTTCCCCGTTCTGAATCACAACATGGGCGTCATTGTGGGGTATTATCTCATATTAAGCCCTTGCACTGCTCTGACGGTGTCCTCTCCATGACCCCACAGAGTGGCCGCTCGCTGACCTCTCTTACTCCTGCCCTCTGTACCTTCTGTCTCACAGGCTCTTCGTCACTTCCTATGCTTTTGCTTACATAAAAAGGAAGCGTTATTTCTTTCTGTTTCATGCTATATTTGTTTCTTCAAGGCTCAATTTTAAAGGCGTGATTGACAGAGTTACAGAAGCAGTCGCCGCTGTTTTTCGCCTTGACCTCGAACAGTAAAGCTCTAGTAACCTCAGATTAACTTTGGCTTGTGCCAAATGTTGTTTTTTTTTGTTGTTTTGTTTTGTTTTGCTCAGGACCGCTTCATGATGGCAGTATCTGGCTCCTCGTGGGCTGCTCATTGCGCGTACTGCTCTGGAGTCGGCTGCGGCTGCAGTTTGTAACCGTTGGAGGGCTTAACTACTAAATGCTGGCTGGTCGAGGATCAATTGTAGCAGCAGTTGTCTGTGAAGTCTGCAGGCAAGGCTGCTGTGGCTCCCACATGACACGCAGTCTCCACACTGCAGCCTTTGAAGCGCCTGAACTCTTCACCCCTGTCTGAGCAGGTCGGCTAGAGAGCAGGAGAATAGAGAGATTGAGAGAGTAAAGGATGGGGGCAGGGATGGAGAGAGATGTGGAATAGTTGAGCAGGGAGAGGGGGAAGACTAGGATAACGGGGGGTGGGGGGGGTGTTGTCATTTAGGCTCCAGCCAACTCTCATCCCATGTCCTCCCCCGGTTCTTTTTTTTTTTTTCCTCCCTCATTCTGCCATCTTCTTTCCTATTTTACCCTCGGGTGTTCTTTTTCTAGCACTCTGGTAGTCTTTTTTTTTCTCTCTCTCTCTCTTTTTCACTCTTCCTCTTTGCTTCTGCCCCCCCGTCTTCTTCCTATCATGTCAGTCCAAGAATTTCTTCATATGCTTTCATTGCATCAAAGAGGCGCTATGACTTTGCGAGCGGTGAATCGCTAATTGCGCGTGCCTGTTTTTATTTAAGTATAATTACACATTTTTGCTGAGTGTGTTTTCCCAGGAAAACGGGCTGTCAGGTCCACACAGATTCAAGTCGACACCTGAGGTCAAAGTTGATCACTAAAAACAGAACATCACACAAACTCGAGTCAGTCTCAGTCTGCCTCAAATCTTAAGTGGCGCTGTGCGAGGAGGAATGGACAGTTTAAAAGCTTTTATAACAACATAAAACGCATGCAGAACACAGTCATGTACGCCGTGACCATGTGCAGCATCAGACTCCCGACAGAGCTTTCTTTTGTAACCTTTCCAGGTGGCTGATGACGGTCACTTTTGGAGATGTTTATCAGCTTGCTCATCAAATATGACCCACATGAATTTGTTTAAAGAGTTTCAAAGTGGAACTAAACCTCAGTAAAACTGGAAGCGCGATGCTTATTTAAACAGCAGCCAGACCAACAATGATGAACACAAGTGCACTTGAGTGTTGCACCTGCTCTGCCATAAACAAAAGCCTTTACTGTTGACGGTTCCTGGAAAACAAGGAGTGCTCGTTGAAAATTAGCAGTAAAAAATTGTGAAAATAATTTTGGTTGAATAGCACAACCCAGATGTGATTTTTTTTTTTTTTTTCTCCCCCAAGCGTTGTTTCCTCCCTGTTCGCTCTTCTATTGCATGTAAAGAAAGACTCTATTTAAACTTTTATATGTATCATATGTTGGTTTACTTTCCTATTTTAAAGTAATTTTAAGAGGAATTGGAGCAAGACTGACACAGATGGAAACCATAATATTTATTGAAAAAGGGCAATGGCACTTTACACATGTGCCCTCATGGTGAGGCATTTTTCCAAAGCTGGTTCTATGTCCTAATGGCAGCTGAAGTATCACAGAGGAACCTTCTGCACCAGAGGGGATGAAACATAGGCACAAGGGACACACACACACGCACACACACACACTCCTCTTCACATACAGTCACAGGCAGACCGAGGGCTGCTTTTTATGGCTTCAGAACATTAGGTCATGACCCCAGCGAAAAAGCCATAGCTATTATCAGTGTATGAATGAGGCCATATTTTCATTTTTTATTTTGTGGCAGGTAGACTTTTTCATCTGGTCTGCCTTGATGTGACGCTTCAAGCATGTTTTCTTCGTGTTGCGCAGCGTCTCCGCGGTGGCTTTAAGGTTATTTGCATGTTGAACCCAGAGTTGGCAGCTCAACTCCATATAGAATCCTTAAGCACATGGATGTGCGGATTTGTTTTTCGTATTTTCACAGTGCAGCGGTCCTCTTTGCCTCTGTCGTTAGGCTGGTGAGCCACTGATGGAAGCTCATGTGTCCCTTTGTTGACCCTTACGGTGCAGTGAACAAGCCCCGCCCCACCCCTCCACCCTCCTCACACTCTGCTTCTCCATCAGCCTCCCCTAGGTTACTCGGCCAACTCAAGCCACCTGATTAAAGGATTAGCGGGGTTGATGGTTGTCACTGTACCCTCATCACGCTGGTTGCTACCAATAAACCAGGCACCTGGCTTTCAGGGAGGAGGCGAGGGGGTTGATTCAGCGACAAAAGCACAGTCGCATCCACGAACACACTAATTAAGTAGATGCTCCTTTGTCCTAACGATGTTCAGGAGGTTCAGTGTTTGTGTCTCAAGTTGGTCATGTAGGGAGACGAGGGCCAAGGTTAGCACAGGATTTGTATAACACCCCCCTCACTTTCTCCTGCTCTTCTAACCTCCCCCTTGCCCCTCCCCTTGTTCCCACCGTCCTGCCAAATTGATATATCCCACAATCACGCAGAGTCACCGTGTCAGCCACCTTGTATGAACCCCACTGTTTTGTCCTGCACCTGTTTGTCAAAACGCCGAGACTGTACCTCCTTCCATCAAACTGATCGGAGATCCTCATCAGCTTCCCAGTCCCTGGCACGACCACCGGCACGGCTCCTCATCAAGACAATACATCTGACATCACTCTTTCATTTTTAATGCTTTCCATTATTTTCCTAGCGGCTTCCAGTTTTTGTTTGACATCCACAGACAGAGCAGTGTGTGAGTGCAGATGAGCTCAGGACATTCCTAACAGCTGCCGTCTCCCTCTTGACTATTTTTAGCTTCCTCGCTGTTTGAGCTCGTAAGAGAAGTGAGACAATGGCCGTTCTCACCTTTTAGACCATTGTTGGTGTGCCAGAAAAGAACAGCCAATGGTTATAAGAATAAGCTTAAATTAACCACCCTCCAGTTAAGGCTGAGTATTTCCCTTTTCTGCCTTTGCCGTTTGTTTCAAGTGAACCTGTATGATCATGCTGGAATTGTCCTCAAAGCAAGAGCATGACAACCCAGTGCCCTCTTACCCTAATAACCACACAGCTAGATTACTGACTCAGCTCTGCTTTAGACGAAAAGCTTGCGTTTCGCCTGCATTTGGTATGCTTGATTTATTTCTACATGCAAATCTGTGTGCATCTAATGAAACCCTTTCGTTTGTGTTCAGAGCAGTCAACAGGATTATGTGGATTTGGTGCTCAGATTTTTCAGTTTGCATCATGAACGATGGATATACTAAGGTTGTATGTGGTATAAACACATAATTAACTAAATTGTTAAAGCCCCTATTTGATCAGTCCGTGAGTGCATCCGGATTTTCCCTTAAAATTTTGAAATCTTATTAGTTTAAACTTACTTAGAAATTTGTAAATTATATTAATTAATAAAGTAATAGTCTGTCCAAGTAGTTTGAGTTAAAGATGGGGACAATTAATATTTAAAGCTTCTGAGCTGCCTCTGACATAAAAGAACTCTATAAATCTGAACAGTTTTTTGTTGGTTTTTTTATTCAGACTGAGATGGCACCAAACAAAGTTTCACGCTTGTTTGAGAGCATTTGAGTTAGCCACTGACTGCCACCCAAATATATGCTTTTCATCCAAAGAACAAGGGCGTTTTTCTCTCATAAAAACGCACCTTTAATTTGTGTGTTTGCTGATGTCTGACATGGATATAAATCAGGGACCGCTGGTTAACATAAAATCCTAATGGGATACATTTCATTCACTATTTCAGACTTATTCCCTCGTCTGACAACAGAAACAGAAAAAGAATATGCAAATGTTCACAGCCTAATTTGAAATTCAGCTTTATTAAAATACAGTATATGAGAGTGCACGGGGTAAGAGTGAAGTCAACGAGTGTAAGAGCTCATACTGACTCAGAATGCAAATGCACGGCTTACTCTATAGTTTGGTACAACAAAGAAGCAACTATAGCACATACACGTTGTGTCAGGATCCGTCGTGCTGACCAGGTATGTATAAAATACGCAGAACACTAGCAAGTAAAAGTCCATCCATCTTCCATACCCGTTTTAATCCTTTGCAGGGTCACAGGGAGCAAATAAAAGTTGTGGCATTAAAATGGTTAAGTAAACAGGTAAAGTCTGAAATCCTGCTTAACTATTGCACGTCTGCAACAGCACATGTCTCATGTATATATTCTAAGCAGTTTTTGATTTTTCCTCCAGTCTTTGCTGTCTGTTTTGCAGTATTGGTTCATAACTGTTGCTGAAATAAAAACCACCTTACAGGATAAGCAGGGGACATAATTTTGATTGAATGGCTGCAAGCAAATCCTGGACATCTGGAGGGCCTTAACCAACACAGTTTTTTCTTTAATGAGCAACAAGCCATAAAACAGCTCAGGAACACCTGTTTAATTTCAGCAATACTGTTCGATTAATACTTGACGTAAATATAAGGCGATTGGAAATTCAGTGAATAAACAGCAAATGCTTTTAGTGAGGTTCGTATTGCATGGCAGTTGGGTTGCCGTGGCAGTGGGTCAGTCCCACCATGTGTAAGACACCGAATGGTACGTTGCCCGTATCGCCCCGAGTCAGTCATAACTCTGCTCCTGAGACTGGATAAACGAGGAGGGTTGTGTCAGGAAGGATGTCTGACAGAGCACGTGGATCTGCCGTGGAGACCACTACAAAGGGAGAAAAAGCTGAAATGGGAAGAAATAAAATAAACTGTTGCACGACAGTTTTTTTTTTTTTTTTTTCAATTATTATTCTACGGGTTGGTGTTGTCTGGTTAGTGCTACATCTAAATAGTTCTCCTTAACCCATTAAGACTGGATGTGGCACATAAGTGGAGTTTTTAATCTAAGAAAGGCTGTGAAATGCAGGTTTTAGGGAGTTATTTAAAAAAAAAAAGAAAAAAGTAAGACTTTTTTGGTCTAAAAGGCATTGAGAATGTGCATTTTTCATGCAACTCTAACCAGTAGTTTTCCTCTTCTCCAGAGAACAACAAAGACGCCCAGTACCAGAAGGTGAAAGTAAAGGCAGAGCCCATGGAGGTGGATCCACCCCCTGCAGAACTCACCCCACCTGCCTCTCACCTGCTGGCCTTCAGCACTTTAGGGGCGAGCGAGAAGAATGAGCCGATGAGCAACCTCCCCGAGACATTGCCCTGTCCCCAGAAAGATCTCTTCTCTCAAGACATATCGGTCAAGATGGCGTCTGAACTGTTGTTTAAATTGTCAGGTATGCTCTCTCGGGACACACGTACTGTCAGACACCGACTGTTGAAGCAAACACCTGCAACACACACGCTCACAGTTTAGCATTATGTCTTCCTTTTACTCTCCCTGCGGCTTTGCGATGTAAATGGCCTTGTAAACCGTAACTATCAAACCAACATATTTTCATTTCCATCCTCCGTCAAGGATGTGTGCCACATACTGACATCCTGCTTCTTCAACTGTGTGGTCATGGGCGTGATACTGAAGAAGCAGACAGCTGTTTGTATTGCCAGATTAAAACAGAGCTCTGAGGTGTATCCATCGCCCCCCCAGAGAAAAGGCAGAAAGGTGTTTCGAAGCGTGTGTGTGGTCAGACCGCATTCCTGTCTAGCGTCTGATTTGTTTCACTTAAATGCCATTAGAGACAAACAGGCTTGTGTTAAATCTCCAGGTTTTTTTTTGTGTTTTTTTTTTACTTCTCTTCTTGCTCTCACATATATTCACAAATTCACACATTGACAGTTTTTTCTTTTCCCACACTGTCTTTCATGCACACCTTTACACACTCGCACAAAGCCCCATGGGGAGTGGTGTCTGCACAAATGCCCCCTCTTCCCTCCTCCCTCTCCTTTCTCTCATTCTCTCTTCTCTCCCTTGACTCGTTTTCAGACATGCCGGCTCAAGCACACTTGGCTGCACATGCCCCCCCCCCCCCCCCCCCCCCCCTTCTTTTTTTTTTTTCTCCTCCCTCCCTTTACATTTCTCCTGTGCGGCATCTCCATGGCAACGTGGAAAGAGACCTTCGTCCTTGGCGAGCGGTGTGACAGAGTGGGGTGTTTTGGGTACGGGGGTGGCATGTAGCGGCGGGCTGAGTATAAGGCGGGTAGAGGGGGCAGCGGGGTTACACAATATGCCCACCCAGGGAGGCCAGGGCATCACTGGCCTGGCATCAGCAACAACCCCCCCCCCCCCCCTCTTTAGAACTTGTTTTAAATGCGAGGGGGACGGGAACAGAGAGGGCTGCTGTCACACAATGAGCAATCAATATGAATTACCCAGAGCAGTAAGACCTCAGAGACACATCAGCAGCAAGGTCGCTCTGAACAGTGAGATGACTGCAGCTTTGAAATTCACTTCAGTTCACTTGAAACTCACACATATGGTTCCGTTCTCAGTCATTTCGTGTAGCGCTCTTTATTAGAGTCCATGATCTGTGCTCAGAAAATAACCGTTTTTGCTCTACTAAACACTTGGAAATGCCTCAAAAATACCCCCCCCCCCCCCAAAAAAAAGCAAAGTTGCCAAAACCCGAATATGATATTCTTTTATTTTTCTGAAAATAATGACTGACAGGTTTTACTTTATTTTCATTCATTTATGTAATGTTTGTTTTCAAGATTTCCTTTCTCCTGCTTCATAATTGAGGTTCTCCACCTTGTTTGATAAAGAGCACTTCCACTAAACGTCGGGAGAAATTATTACGTTGACATTTTTGTGAAATATAATAGCCAACTTGTCACGAGTCTGATTTGGCTCAGTAGGTCAGGAATTAATCGATCACAATTTGCTGCCATTTAATTTTAAAAAAGCACTTTGCCATGTCAGCAAAAAAAAAAAAAAAAGAACACATTTAAAGTTTTATTCTTCGTTTGGAAGAGACAAGAAGCCCAACCAGTTTTAAGCAGGTCATGAGTTGTATTTAAATGGTTAATGATCCCACTCTATCCAGTGCTTTTTTTTTTTTTTTTTAGCTTTATCTTGGTACAGCAAAGGATATAAAGTGTGTTTCTCACTTGTCCCACTCAAACCACAACCCCTCCGACTGGCGGACGACTACTCTGCCACCTGAGCCGCAACCGTTAAAAAAATACGATGAAAAAATAAATAAATACATTTGGTCTCCAGACCCGCTGGAGAGGCGTCCACCGCAAAGAAACATCACTTAGGCATATATATTGTCTCAGTATCTCCGAACTTAGGGAATTTTAGGAAACTTCTCAACTACACTGAATCGGAACTGTCAGCTGAAAACAGCAGAGCTAAGCATGAAAGTTTTTTTTTTTTAGAGAAAAAAGTAGCTTGAAGAAAATGTAATTGAATCTGCAGGTCCTGTCATTAAACCTCAGCCGCCTCACAGCCTTCAGCAACTCCAGGCGACTTTCTTGTGATGGAGGCGTCTGCGTTGTCATCAGATGTCAGCTTAGAAAAGATGATGTTACTAACCGATATCAGTAATGCATTGACTCAGCTGAGTTTGTCGTTGTTTCCAGAAAAAGTCAGCAAAGCCAACAACCACAAAGACAGTAACATGGTGGGAATAAACAGGTAAGTCTGTCACCTTCAACATGTTTGAAAATGTATGTTAAAGAAATCGTTTTAGAATTGTCATTTTTAGCGACAGATTACATAGTTCATCTTCTGATTAAATAATAAGCGGGTTAAGTGTTTTTAAGTGGTGGCACATCAGCTTCTCTCTGTTTCAGTCCGTTCCTGGACGAGTGCTTCAGACAATCACCCTTTAACTCACGCTCCAAGAGCTCTTCTCCTGCAGAGGCAAGCTCCTCTACCAGGGTAGCATTCCACGGTGAGACACGTGCTCCTGCCCCACACACACACACACACACACAAATATTTATATATATATATACATGAAACAGCAAGAAATGGCAAAGAAACATGAGCAAATCAATAATAATTGCAGGCAGGTGACTGGTGGGTGCTTTTTTTTTCTCATCACACAAGTCAAAGGCTTAAAGAAAAAAAAAAGGGTGCTGAAAGTGTTTCACATTTGGATCATGTAAGAGAAGGAGATGCAATGTAATATTTTAAAAACATGAATTGATAATTATTAAAGAGAGAAAAAAAATCAAAATGAGGAAAAATAGTGGACAACATTGCAGTGTGGCGCGTAGCTCGGTGGCCTGGCTGAAGTGTTTCCGTGTGGAGTTTGCATGTTCTCCCCGTGCCGGCCCGGCGTTCTCCCACCGTCCAACAACATGCATGTCAGATTAGCTGGTGATTATTAGCTGTTTGTAGGAGTGAGTTTGAGCGGGCGTGCTTGTTTGCCGCGTTTGCTTGTGAGGCCCGGTGGTGCAGAGGCGGTCCGTCCAGAGAGCACTCCACCTCTAACCTAAAACTATATCAATCATCCTTGGTGTCAGCTAACAATGATTTATTGATTCATTTTTGTAACGTAAAGAGAAAAAACATAATCTAAAAAGTAATCATTTACATTTGGAGAGAGCAAGGATATAATTCACTGCCAGTTGTCGACATCGCTGCATCATTTAAAGCGCAGGGTCTCTCAAAAACAGTTTCACGCCGTTTCACTGCAGCTCAGAGAAATAATGGTTTCATTTCAGTGTCCGTGTACATGTTGGATATGTGCATGGAGTTTTAGAGCCTTCGCACATGCAAACTCTGATTAAATCCCTCTACCTTTTTCTTACTTAGCCCTGGCATTTCTAAACTCTCCACGCATCTCCCTAACCTAAAGGCTCCGTCCAGGGCATCCCCACGTCTTCCACTCATCCCCAGCATCCCAGAACTTCCCTTCTTTTTTCTTTGACAGTTGGAGATCAGAGGTTAATTAGCTTGTGCCAGCTTTGCCTGTCCCTCTGCCAGTTAATGAAAATCTGATTGGCTTCTGGGTGTCAAGAGTGCCCTGAAAGTTAATTCGCCGAGGCCTTTCCCCCGTGTGTTTAAGCCTCACATCCGGCCTCTGCAGCGTTCTCCTTTTTCACTTATGATCTGTTATACTTATTTCTCTCTTCCACTTGTGCTAGTCCACAGTTTATCCTTGTGTTTCCATTTTTTCCCAGCTTACCTCTTTCACACACTAAAGTAATTTCACTCTAAATGGCACAATGGTCAAATATATCCTATTAGCACTAACAAGTAGAGTTAGGATTAATGAGTAAAGTTACCTCATCTGCCTCGACCCTGCTCCTGTGAGAACACAAGTTATAATGTAAAAGGACTCGTAAGTGATTGTTACAAATGACTGCTGCATCATGATTGGTTTCAAACAATTTAATTTAATAAATCACATGGAGAGATTTGTACTTTTGTGGTTTTGCTAAGCATTTAAGCTTCATGCATTAGGATTCTTTACATGAATGTATAGAGCTCATTCACTGTGCAGAACAGCCAATCAAAGTGATCTCTCCCACCGACAGACTGGTTGCCAATTCAGCATGTTGAATCGTCAAGAAAAAAAAAAGGTTGATGGGGTCAGCACTGCCGATAGTGTAGTATAATGAAAAGATGAGGGTGATACACACACTCCCTGACTTCTCAACGCCCAGTGTGACCAAACCATGCTCTTTTGCATTATATTTGCGGCCACAAACCCCTTGAGACAGTCACGCAGTTGCAGAATCCTGCCTGCCATGAAAGCGAGTTTAGAGTGGCTGTAGATTCCAGCGAATGCATGACCTACAGACCAGCCGTGCTGCCGTCAGACGAGTGTTTCATGTCTTTTTGTTCTTGCCAAAATCACGAGATGATATAAGAGCTTCTGCTCCTAAGCAGGTATGAAAAATCGGGTAATTGCACCCTCAGATGCAAAACAGCGCATTACATTTTTACGCATGTGACCTGCTGCAATAGGTTGCAGGAGCTTCACTGGTCTACTTGCATGCAGCTGGCATCACGTACTGCTGTCTTCATACTTGTGATTGTTGTGGTGAGCCACAGCCCTGCAGCAGAGAGAGCTCACACGAGGGATGCATTGGCAGTGACATAGTGGTTAAAATGTTCAAACTTGGGCTGCAGTTCATTATTTTCAATGTTTGCCAGGTCTTCTCTTGATTAATCATTTTGTCATTAGTTTGATCCACAGACCATCAGAAAATAAACCGTCCATCCAAGTTTTCCAGAGTTTAAAGTGACATCCTCAGTTGTTTTGTTTTATTCTTCCAAGAGTTTTAAAAGAGATACAGAAATATTCAGTTTACACGGAGGTAGGAGAACAAAAACAGAGAGAACCCGTCGATTTTTAAACCTCACAAATGCCAACGTGAGTAGTTTTTGCTTGAGAACTAAAAAAGATTATCAAAACAATATGCATCTCTTCAAAGTTGAGGTCGACATAATAAGCAAGTTTTTTTTTCACACCAAAGGTGATTCATTTTAAGTTGTTTGTAGTACTTATACGGTAATCCAAATGCAACCTGACTTAGGCTGCTCTTCACCGTGCACACAAAAAGAAATATTTTTCATTTGTAATGAGTTCAAATCTTTGAAAAAGGAACAATTCAAATACACAAGTAATTGCATTTTGTCCTTGAATCAAAGTGGATGTGCTGCAGCTTGTTTTGCTTGTCCCAAAAATCTGCAGGGGCTGGTGTGACACAAATTATAATAATCTAACAGAGGCACACAACTGAAATGTACTAGTTTGCATTTAGAGAGCAAAGAGGCAATTAAGTATGTGAGACAGATAAAGCAAAAATGCTCAAGGTTGGGTGAGTCAGTGCAACGGCAGCTGAATGTCTTCTCACTCCACCATCTGTTCTTCACTGCTTGCCACAGAAATTATCCCCAAATGCTGGAAAGTATTGTTTGCTTTATGTTGTTGTAGTATTCAGACCGCCACAAATGCCTCCACAATTATGTTCTGGGGTGATTTCAACCCTTTTCCTTCTTTACAATCACACCTGTAAAGCTTTTGGTCAAGGCCTGAGCAAATAATGTAGACACCAAATAAAAACGTTGCTTCCATCTGTGGAAGTTGTTCAGCCTAATAGAGGAAAGTCCCACACATTTTCCCCGGCACTCTATTCTGAGGTTTAATTCAAAGCTGCGGCTTCAGTTCTGCAGAGTATATTGAAGCATCTACAGGTATTTTCACATCTTTTCATTTACTTTTCGGTTGGGGGGGGGGGGGGGGGGGGGGGGGGGGATTAGCACACGGAGAATCAGTCGACCGCTTTGAAAATGAAATCCAATTCATGATGCTGCGACTTAAAGCTGTCAGTGACTGATGAGTAGGGTTCGCTGTCCGCGTGTGTTTCAGATTTAGAGAAGGACGACGGGGAGCCGGGAAACGGGATCGCTCAGTGGAGACTACACGAGCAGCTCTTCCCCTGTCCCGTCTGCGGCAAGGTGTTTGGTAGACAGCAGACCCTTTCTAGACATCTGTCTCTACACACAGGTAAATAAACATGCACTCTGACATCTTTGCACACCGCCGCTACACGCCGGCCTGACCACTTCCATGTCTTTGATAATCTAAAGAAGTGAGGTGTTGCACTGGTACGTGTTTGTTTGTGTTCGTGCTGCTCGCATTAAATAAATAAGGTTGACCAGACTAGATTACCCTTCCTTTAAAGAGATTACTACCATGATTAGTCTCTCTGGGAAAACTGCCCGTCTAATTACCCAGCGAGAAGGATGTGTCACACACCACGCACACACAAACACGCGCGCACACAAACATGTAATTCCGATGCTGCTGCAATAGTTTCACTTTCTCCCTCGTGCTTCTGGACACGGGAGACTTCCTCACTCCCTTGTGACCTGATTATACTGAGTTTTCAAACTTGGCCTCTCTTTGCTCCACATTGTTTCCTTACCATCCCACTGTCACTCCTTAGTTTGAAAAAAATGATAACAATACCGCCTGTACGATATTATTTAAATCAAAGTTACCACGTAGTAGAAATTAACGCAACATTCCTTGGATACTAGACAAAATCACTTGAGTGCACAAATGGAGGCTTGTGGACAAAATGCCCCCACACTATTGGACATGCTCTCACATTTTGCGTGTGCACACTACACAACACAACACACACACACACACACACACACCATCTGAGAGTGTTGGCTGTGAACAGCTTGGCCACACCACAGAGAGCAGAAGCAGGGGCATATGTCAGTGTGATGGTCTTTTTGGTTTCCCCAGCGACATAAAGGTTGCCTGGCTCCATGTCCTTGGGGCAAATGGTGTGTTTGTTAGCATGTTAGTGTGAGTGTGTGTGTGTGTGTATGTGTGTGTGTGGGGTTGAGGGAAGCGAGGGAGAGTAGATGTGTTGTTATGTTAATTTGTTTTTGGATAAAAGGAAATATTTTTTCTTTAGCGGTCACAAATAAGAGGGAATCGTGTCCATGTGGTTCTCATTTTTTTTTTTAAAGTCTCGTGTCCCATCTGCAGAAATGTCTTTTATGCTTCGGAGGAAAGTCCTTTTTTTTTTTTTTTTTTTTTCCTTCTTCAGGGGATCTGATTTTACAGTTGGGTCAGATGAGAGTAAAGCAGGGTTAGGTATTAAGTGTTTATGTTTAAACTTGCTCCTAATGCTCAGAGACTGAGTGCAGCTCAAAAAAAAAACAAAAAAAAACAACATCTGCGGTAACAGCTACAGTAACCACAATCTTATGTCTGTGTGTGCTGCTTTGCAGAGGAGAGGAAGTACAAGTGTCACCTGTGTCCTTACGCAGCCAAGTGCAGGGCTAACCTCAATCAGCACCTGACCATCCACTCTGTCAAGCTGGTCAACACTGATGCTGAGCAAATCGTCAGCGCTGTTACAGCCGACTCCACTGAGCGCAAGAATTGCCCTTACTATTACAGGTACTGCTAAGAGAACAAGCAACCCCTGCGACTGCTCCACATGTAGCACGCACTAATAAAGACTGTAGTATGTAGGTAAATGCCCGCAGAGGGGACCGGCATTTAGATATATATATATATATATTACCATTCATCTTCTTGCTAAAAGTTCAGATGACAGATAAGAAAGATGCTACTTTCATATCTGTCCTGTGAAGCAGAAGCAGCGTGGAGTTAGTTTAACATAAGAAGTGAAAGCAGGGGTGAAGAGGAAATTGGACTTTCTTAAAGGTAACAGAAAATGAGCCTCCCAGTAACTCCAAAGTTCCCTACTTGACACACTTGCTTAATACATTAAAGCAAAGATTAAAATGTTTGATTTCTTTGGGATGTTCTCTGAGACTTTATGACATATTTCTGTTGCAAAGATTGTGTGGCAAACCAGATAATAATGATCTATCGGTGAGATTTACATCTGCAAGTAGTTGACTTTTTAAACGTGTGACAGACGCAGGCGTCCCGCTGCTGTCCAGGCCCGTCCAGTCACACATGACTGCTTATAATTATCTCACTCTCAGCAAAAAAAAAAAAAATACACAAATGAATCTGCAATATGTGGCTCATGTGCACTAAATATAAGTCAGCCTCACAATTTCCTAAATACAATTTGAATTACTTGAAACCATGTTAATGGCATTGAAAGAATTCTAGACGCGCCAAACCTTTTGCCAATTTATGAAGGCAAAAAATAACACCAAAGCTGACCGTCTCCCTCCTCTCACTCTCACCATCTTCCTTGTTTTCCTTCTCTGTTCTCCGTCCAGCTGTCATGTGTGTGGTTTCCAGACAGAGCTGAATGCCCAGTTTGTCAGCCACATGTCGCTCCATGTGGACAAGGAGCAGTGGATGTTCTCACTCTGCTGCAGCGTCTGTGACTACGTCTGCATGGAGGAGAGCGACATGAAGAGCCACATCAGTACTGGACATGCAGGTAACGGCGGCTTGCTTTGACCTAAACAGTCCAGCTCAGAGTAGTGACATTAATGATATAAGGTCTTTATTAAATCCTTGCTAGTTATTCTTTGTTACTCTTCTTTTTTTTTTTTATCTTGGTGGGTTATTTTGCCAAATAAAAATTCATAAGTTTCTTTTTCTTTTTTTTTCAATTGATGCATAAATATTTTGAATTAGTTGCTAAGACATGATGATAAAAATGTTTTCTCTGATGTATAATAAGAAAAGAAAACTGCATTGTCGTAGTTCTCAAATAATTTCTAGAGACGATTTGAAAAATGACTTGCACCCTCCAAGAGTGGGTGGTAGTTTTTACACATTGTGGCTCTTTTTCGCGGTTTAGAATAAAAAAATAAATAAATAAATGCAGTGCAGTATTTGGACGACAGTTCTGAGTCTGCACTCCAACACACCAAGTTTAAATTTAGGCAGCGACTGAGGGGAAACGACTGACTGTCAGCAGAGCAGGCTTTATGGATCGTAGCTGTTTTTAATACCTGTAAAATCTGTAAAAAAAAAAAAAAAAAAAAAAGTTCTCCAACTCTGCTGGTTGCAAAGGTTTTAACGATGACCACTTTATTCTCATCGTTCGGACAAAAATAATGATCATTTTCATTATCACTGAATAATTGAGTGGATTTTATTTTATTTATTTTTTTAATAACTGTTGTGTTGGAGTGCAGTTTACACGATAACAGATTGGGCCAATTTCTGAATATGTATGGTCTGTTTTTGTGAGGAAATCAGCCTGGATTGTTTGAAGAAAAGACAATGTTACACTTCACAAACAGGCGGTTCAGAGGGCGCAGGGAAAGACGAGCAGCAGAACTGTGTTTCACAAACAAGCCTCCTCCGATTGACCGTCTTTGGACTTTTAAAGCTGCCGGTCTGAACCTCTGCTGGTCGATATGAGTTGTTTTGTCTAAAACAGCTTTGTCCAATTTATTGTTGACATTTGTTGCTCTTCTTCTGAACCTCACGTATGTTCATTTTTTGCTTTGTGTTGTGTGTGTGTGTGTGTGTGTGTGTGTGTGTGTGTCCGGCCCAGACAGCTGAGGGGTCTTTCATAGGCTACGGTGGCCTTGTTTATCTGATAAGGTTGGCCCTTATCGTGCCTGGGGGGAAGAAAATCAATAGGCCTTGGGTCCTCAGGAGTCGAGCAGGGTTTACGATGGCATTGTGGCCATCTTTTAAGCCTCTCAGCTTGGTGTGGCATTTATCTCTGTCTCACAAAAGATGGACACCACCAACAAATGCACAAACGTAGACAAGTACGGCTTTCAGTCGCCTCAGACCACAGAAACCCACATCCTGCTTTGTTTGTGAAGATTTGAATGATTTGTCGGGATCCAGCCGTGTTTAAGGGGGTTGCGCAGGCTGAATCCGCAGACCAATTACAACTCAACTTATGATGGATGTCTGACGGGTGATACACGTCTAGTTATCAGGTGACCTGCGTCGACATCCTGAGGCAGAGTTGGGCAGGTCTCGCCGTCGATCCCCTTCTGACGTAGCAATGATGGGGTTCAAGTTTGGTTTCTTCTTCTGCTCTTGCAAATGCTTTTTTTTGTTTGTTAAAAGATCTCTTTTAAAAGCACGTCTTGTTGGATAAGAGTAGCATCTTCTTCTCCCTTTGCTTTGCCGTAAGCCTTTGGATAGTTATGTAGAAGGCAACGTGATGATGAACACTGCAGTAAAGATCCGGAAGGTTGCTTCACATCTTTATTAAAGATGCTGCAAAGGCCATGCTGCCAGTGGCCCTGGTATGTTGAGATTTGATTGAAGGCAATTATTAATCTTCCAATACAGAATAATTATTCTGCTTGAATATGTGCACTGCACGTGTGCATCCCTTCAATGTTTTTCACTTGTGTGTGCCTGTGTTGAAAAGGTAGGTCAGCCACATCAGGACTTATGCAGGTTTTTCTCCCTCCGTGCGCTCCCTCCTGAATGAATGCCCTTTGTTTAGCTGTGCCCTGAGATACTCCCGCCATCTTAGCTCCTTCAGCCATGACCCGGGGTCCACAGCCCTCCCTCGTCCTGCCCCCCTCCCCCTCCTCTCCTCGTCTAATTCCCTCTCTCTTCCCTCTGAATTGTGGACTTAGAAGAGAGGATCAATAAAAGCACACTGCATCTTGATTGGACTGGCAGCAGGGCCTCACTCGAGGCTGCCTACTTTTATGCTTCTTGTGTGTATCTCTGCACATGAATATGGGAGCAACAGGAAAGGATTTTCTGCGGGATTGACAGTCCACACAATCGGTGCAAATTTTTAAGTATCACTGTTTATGTTTTCGTTTTTTAGTTAAAAATGGCACAGATTATTCAGGACTTTTTTTTCTTTTTTTTTTTTTTTTATCAAATTGACAAAAATGTCTTGTCTTCTACCATCTGCCCTCGTGTGTCAAGGTCTGAACTCAAGGAGCCCCCTCAGCGAGACCAAGAGCACCTCATCATCCCTCTCAGCTCTCAGCGATTCACTCAACAGCTCTGAGAGCGGAGACCTCAGCCATGGTAACGAAGAACTCAAGAGCCTGCTGGCCCCACCCTCCTCTGCAGGCAGCCAGGCCAGCTCTGGCAGTCACTCGGGATCGGGAACCGAGGAGAAGTCCGACAAAGGCAAGGAATTGTGGGAACGGATGGCACCCAGATACACTTCATCATTTTAAAGTGCATAAAATCTTGGCTCCTGGTCTTAAATATTTCTCTGCAATATCAAATATATATGATTACATAAGCCAAAATCAAAGTTTTGAAGACATCTTAAGATATTATTTATTGATTGTCCAACCTTTATAACCCACCCCCTCCTCCTCCCGAGGACTCCCTGCATGAGCTTTGGTCAGATTTGAATTAGAGTGGCCTAATAACTACTCAGTCCAGATTGGATGTACCTTTACTTTTTAAAGTCTGACAGTGAAACCGCAAACCAGAAGGTATGCGCCGATATCGCATCCACTGACCAGTCAACGCGTTCTCCTTTTTCCACTCTCTCAGGTTTCGAGTGCGTCTTCTGTAATTTTGTGTGCAAGACGCGCAGCATGTACGAACGGCACCTCCAGATCCATCTCATCACGCGAATGTTTGAGTGCGACGTTTGCCACAAGTTTCTGAAGACGCCCGAGCAGCTGCTGGAGCACAAGAAGTGCCACACCGTTCCCTCCGGAGGGCTCAAGTAAGGAAAGCAAGTACAGACAGAGGTTCCTAACTCCACCAGCCCTGCCCCTCCCTCCCCCTCACTACGCCGAGCAACACACACACACACACACAATATATATATATTCACACACTCATAAACTTACATCAGGGATGTGCTGACCAGATTATTTTCATTCCAGCTCATTTCGGTTTAAGAAAACTAAAGCAGGAAGCTGAAAACATGTCCTAAGTGCACGCATGGTGAGAACGGTGAGACAAAGGTAACATGTTTTAGGCAAATAATCGCAGCAGTTTCAGGCGTTTTGCTTCGTTAGTTAAAGGTGGAGTAGGAGATCCGTTCAAGAGGCATTTTAAACATTTTTGTTTTGTGTTTGGAGACGGTAACAAAAACTCCTTTAACCTACTCAGATCAAGAGAAGTGATATCTCGCTCTTTATGCCAACCGAGTAGTCTTTAAATCTGGACGTACTGCTGGCGAATTTAAACTTTTTCATCTAGCTACCATCCATTGGAGCTTATTAACTATCCTCAAAGCCTTGAGGAGCCAATCAAATCAGTCCGTCCTTGTAGAGAGAGTCTGAGTGAGTTTAACATGATGACGAGGTTGTAATCTGGTTGTAATCTGATAGGGCGTAGATGGCTCAAGAGCATCAGCTTTGGCACCGATAATTAAAGATTCAGGTAGATTTGCTGTCGTGTCAACAGGCTACGGCAGACGTTTATTTTACTCCTCTACACAAATACTCTCCCATTGACTCGTTTCCGTCACACCGAATGGGCTGCCTTGTCGCTGTGATTGGCCGCAGCGTTAACCAACTGCGTAAAGGTAGTTTGATCAGGAGCTGCTGGTGCCGCCCCTTGGATGAGGAGGCCTTGTGGGACGTTTTCAGACCCGACATCTTTCTAGATACGGGTCTGACGTGTGAAGCAGTCAGTCACTTGGACAATTCTGCTTGTTTCTGTGGTGATCACAGGCTCCTCTGTCATTCATAGAAGCTGGCATTGGCTGTGCAGAGCAGTTGGGTAGTATTGGTAGTCTGTAAGAAAAATAAATAAATAAATAATAACTTTAAAAAATCAGGTAATATTGAAGCGGGTTTCCTTGATGGCGACAGTTGAGGGAACAGAATAGACTGATGTGTAATGCCATACCAAGTTGAGTTTTGCACTTGAATTCAAATAAAAAAAATACATTTTTCATCCACAAAGGGAAAATAATTTTTACAGTAGCCATGATTCAAGTCTCTTCAAAGAGCCATTGTAGAAGTTTATTGCTCTGGGCAGGAAGGATCTCATGAACATGTAGGAATATGAATTCCGATGGTGAAAAACCAAAGACCAAATTCAGAACTTGGCTCAGTGAGTTTTTGTTGCAGAGCAGTGTTTCTTCTATTGTTGCGATTCTTTCTTTTTTTTTTCAGTTCAATCGATAACAGGCGAGTGTTTGTAGCATGTGGCAGCTGGTCACTAGCTCTGGTTTTCTGCTGCAGATTGGATTCTCGTCTTTTTGTGGTGTGTTGACTTACATTATATGGCCAAAGGTATTTGCTCACCCATCCAAATAATGGGAATCAGGTGTTCCAGTCACTTCCATGGCCACAGGTGTATAAAATCAAGCACCCAGGCATGCAGACTGTTTTTACAAGTATTTGTCGCTCTCAGGTTCTCAGTGAATTCCAGCGTTGAACTGTGATAGGATGCTACCTGTGCAACAAATCCAGTCGTGACGTTTCCTCGCTCCTAAATATTCCACAATCGACTCTCAGCTGTATTATAAGAACATGGAAGTTTTTGAAAACAACAGCAACTCAACCACGAAGTAACCATGTAAACTGATGGAGCGGAATCAGTGGATGCTGAGGCACATAGTGCGAAGAGGTCCCCAACTTTCTGCAGTCAGTCGCTACAGACCTCCAACCTTCATGTGGTCTTTAGATCAGCTCAAGAACAGTGTCCAGACAGCTTCGTGGAATAGGTTTCCATGGCCGAGCAGCTGCATCCAAGACATACATCACCAAGTGTAATGCAAAGTGATGCAGTGGTGTAAAGCACGCCGCCACTGGACTCTGGAGCAGTGGAGAAAACATTCTCTGGAATGACGAATCGTGCTTCTCCATCTGGTAATCTGATGGATGAGTCTGGGTTTGGCGGTTGCCAGGACAACGGTACTTGTCTGACTGCATTGTGCCAAGTGTAAAGTTTGGTGGAGGGGGGATTATGGTGTGGGGTTGTTGTTCAGGAGCTGGGCTTGGCCCCTTAGTTCCAGTAAAAGGAACTCTGAATGCTTCAGCATACCAAGACATTTTGGACAATTCCATGGTTCCAACTTTGTGGGAACAGTTTGAAGCTGGCCCCTTCCTCTTCCAACATGACTGTGCACTATTGCACAAAGCAGGTCCATAAAGACCTGGATGACAGAGTCTGGTGTGGATGAACGTGACCGGCCTGCACAGAGTCCTGACCTCAACCCAAAAGAACACCTTTGGGTTGAATTAGAGCCGAGACTGAGAGCCAGACCTTCTCGTCCAACATTAGTGTGACCTCACAAATGCACTTCTGGAAGAATGGTCAAAGATTCCCATAAACACACTCCTGAACCTTGTGGACAGCCTTCCCAGAAGAGTTGAAGCTGTTACAGCTGCAAAGGCTGGACCGACATCATATTGAGCCCTATTGATTAGGAATGGGAGGTCACTTAAGTTCATCTGCGAGTCGAGGCAGGTGAGCCAGTACTTTTGGCCATATTGTGTATCTGCTTGGTTGATGGAAGTGTGTTTTGTTTTAAAAGGCTTAGAACTGAGCTTTTCCCCCCTCATTCACTCGGTGTGCTGCGTCTGCCTTGTCGATATTAGGGCTGGGCGATTACGGCCTTATATCAACATCGCCAATAAATCAAACATTTTTCCTCAATTACAATTAATAAATGATTTTTTTGCATTCGATCTTTTTTCCTTCTTCAGGGTTCACTGTCACGGTTTGCTCATTAAATATGATCAGCTACTGAAGATGCAATATTTCTTTCACGAAAGAGTACATAACTTTATGATTTTAAAATAATTAAAAGGAATCATACCAAAACCAACTCTTATGGTTATTTATGTAATACTTCTTTGAACTATTGGAATTAAAGCACTTATTGCTTGAAATGAAAAATGCCTTATAAACAAGGTCACATTTTAGTAAATAAACAAAATGGGAAAAAAAAAGTCAATTTTTTTTTTACCAACCAAGTAAATTATTTTAAATCTCTCATGTGGAATAAAAGACAGTAACTTAAATCTCTTATGAATGCTTTTTTTCAATTTGGCAGGTAAAAATTAGAAAATCTTTTGAATAAGGTCACATTTTAGTTTTAAAGTAAGAATCATGTTCTAATGGATGAAAATAAATTGTAAAGCAAGTTTTTAAACACCATCACCATGTGCAAAGTAGAATAAAAACTTTCACCACTTGCAGACAGAATACAATGTAAGTAGTGACATATGGAAAGTAGAAAGTAATAAGTTACATGTCTTGTAAAGAAACATTTCAAATCGAAGCTGGGTTAGAGCGGGAGAACGGCTCGGACCGGCCACCTCGTTGCAGGTGCTGAAGTAAGCTGGTCGTGTTACCTTTACTCGCCCAAACCATTTTCCCGCGGTGTTTACATTCGACTTCTTTTTGTTCTTCATTTTCATTCAGTCCAAAATGACGACACAGCGTTTCTTTTTGGTGTAAGATCTTGCCGAGTTGTCTCAGCACCTGACCCTACATGTTGCTTCCCAGTTGCGGGCTGGACAGGGCGGAGTCACGTGACTACAAACGCGGCAGTGAGCGCTTTTTTTTGTTGTTGTTTTTTTTTTCCGTCCCCGGCTACGCAAGTGCACAAATCCAATAGTTATGATTCTGTACTTTCAAAATTCATCTCGCTCTTGCAGGTTTTTTTCAAGGCATCACCTGCTTCACTTTTAACTTTCTTTTACATTTACTGTAAAAGGTCGAGAAATCAAAAAAAAAAAAGGAGTACTCCCTCTTCTCAGGCACACAGCTGATTTTTCATTTTTTTAAAAAGATCTAAATGGACTGTCCTCCTTTGCCTGTGGTCTCCCTCTTCATCAGGTTTTTTCTTTCAATTCCATCTTTGTAGACAGCGACAGACAACGTGGAAACTGAGTTAATGGACAGATGTACGGTCAGTTTGGAGATATTTTTAGCAACGAGGCTTTCATCAGTTAACCTCACTTTAATGTTCATTATCGGCTGCCAGCAAATGAAATGATACAAGCTGTAGTTTTGCTGCTTGACAGCTTCTCTTGGCAAGTGCAGCTGATTAGGCAGTGGTCTGTGGGTCTGCAGTGGCCGTTCTGAGCAGAAGGGAGAGTGGAAAAGAGATGAAAATGGGCTTCCCCTCGGGGTCTGTTGTTCCTCTGCCCACAGCGACGACACCAGTGCCAAAGAAATATATTTAAGGAAATCTGCATTCCAGAAGGCTACGTTTCTTTTCCCCCTCCAGATAGAAACTTATAGCGGTATGTTACACAGCTGATTATATCAAATTTGCTGGCGTAACCCCGGAAGATAATCAAACAAGTACACAGGCGCTGAAGGCACAAACATGTGATCACTCACTCCTGCGATGGAGCAGAAACAGTCGGTTTCAATGAAGATGCCGAAAGTCGCTCTTGCTTTCAGTGTTATTACACACCAAAGGCCCAACATTTTTCACATATAAATATTTGAACACGTGCATTTATGTTTTGCTTTTAAAGTATTCTGATAAGGCTTTGTTTAGAGAATATAAACCTAGTGCTAGTCTCCCCTCATGCCTCCCTCTCCATCTCCATTCTCCAGTCCCAAAGGAGCCTTTGTTGTACTGTGACACTTTTTCTTTTTTCTTTTTTCTTTTTTTTTTGTACCATTTCAGGCCTGTGAAGCTAACACAAAGTCCATCTGCTGACCTCTGCTCGCCACACACTGATGATGGAGGTTTAGTTTTAGTCTAATCTTAGAAACGCACCTTTAGAGAGATTTGAAAAACTGAATGCACATGAAAACATGTGGAAAAAGTTACATCCAAAAATAAAAAAAAGACGTGTGCAGCAAACAAACTGCAAAGATTTTTTTTTTTTTTTCCTTTTTTTTTGAAAGATCAGTTTCAAATGACACGAGCCATGTGTTTGTTGTTAGGTCCTCCACATGTGCATGTGCAGAACCATCCAGTTTCATTATGATTATCACCTCATCATGTCATAAACAAAAATCTCGTGTTTTACATTTATTTATTTATTTCTGTGCGGCCGTCAGTGGCGTCGGCATGTTCCCAACATGTCTGAATGTCTGGAAGTCTTGTAGAAAACCTGCAGATACTGTAACAGCACATGGATGCACAAGAAGCGCCTCCATAGCTGAAAGATCTTCACGCACCATCTTACTTCTGGCTATGGTGTCGGTGAACACGTCTAAAGGAGTGTTGAAATGTTTCTTCTGTCTGCTGTAAATGTTTCTGAAGCCAGACTGATTTCTTAATAAGCGTGTACTTCAAGAAGAACCACTCAGGTAGTGGATTGTATCTCATTTATGTGCTATGTGGGGCTCATTTTAAATTCAGCTTTATTTATTTATCTTTAATCCATGTAAACCTTGTTTAGCTCAACTATCAAAAGCAGACAGAGCTCGGACAAACGGGAGTAGACGGACGTGTGCATCCGTGTGCACATGAGCAATGTGAAGTGTTTATGTGTAGGAGTGTGTAGAGAGGGAGAGAGGGCCTTGACCATTTTGAGGTTTTTCTGAGGTGATTCTGTTCTGCAGGGTTTGTGAAGCGCTTTGGGCCCCAGAGCAGATGAAAGGTGCTATTTAAATGTAAGTGCCACTCATTCCTTCATTTCCTTCATTTCCTACTGCTTCAATCTTTCCTCCAGCCTGTCACCACACACATACCTGATCGCTTCAATTTTCCCACCATTTAACTGCCGCACACACAACTACGAGCACATAGACCTGTACATCGTACACTGTTTTCCTTTATCTGTCTTCCTCCTCTTCATCATTTTGTGTTTAATGATGTCAAGGTGTGTTACATGGATGTGAGCGTACACGTTCCTTTCAACTGTTTTTGTGTGTTGTATCCACTCTCCTTCCCTTTTGTTGCATTAACCAGGTGCCCTTTTTGCATCTACTCCACCAATCGTCCAGCGGCCATGGAGTGCCACCTGAAGACGCACTGTAAGATGGAGTACCGCTGCCGCATCTGCCAGGGACTGTGGCCCGACCAGACCTCACTGGAGGCCCACATGCGGGGGCACCGCCTGGGAAACCACTACAAGTGTGAGCAGTGTGGCTACCTGTCCAAAACGGCCAATAAGCTGATCGAGCATGTGCGTGTGCACACGGGAGAGCGGCCCTTCCACTGCGACCGCTGCTCCTATAGCTGCAAGCGCAAGGACAACCTCAACCTGCACAAGAAGTTGAAGCACGCGCCGCGCCAGATTTTCGGCTGCCAAGCGTGCCCTTTCACCACCACACACCCCCTTGTATTCAGTCGCCACCTCAAGAAACACCAGAGTGGAGAAACGGGGGAATCGGACGGAGGCTCTGGAGGAGGAGGGGAGGAGGAGGCAGGAGAGGAGGAGCTGCCACTGGAGGGCACATCACCAGGGCGTTCATCATTTCAGAAGAGCCAGGACAACTTCCTGTTCAGTGGAAGAGGTAGCAGCGGAGGGAGTGGGAGCAACAGCCCCCTCATGAGTCTAACAGCATCTCAGGCGCTCCAGTCGGTCGCTCTGTCGCTCACACTGGGAAAGTCCCAGAAGCTGGACCCCAGTAGCCCTCGGCACGGCCTGGCTGGCACCAAAGGCAGCAACACCAGCGCGAACCGTGGCGGCGTGAGCAGCGGCAGCCCCTCCCTCTTCACCTCCTCCTCCCGCCACATGTTCGATCAGTACAGGAACTGTGACCGAGCCCACCTGATCCCCCTCACCACCCTGTTCACCCACAACAGCCGCTTCACATTCCACTCGCACCTCCACTCCAGATGCCGGCCGGCCACGTCTCCTCTCCTCTCCTCTTCCATGTCGGCATCCCCCTCCTTCTCTTCCCCCTCACCGTTTTCCCACAAACACTCCTTCCTGGCCTACCTGGGACTGATGGAGAGGGCCAAAACTGTCTGACCTCGCTGACCCCTCCTCCCGCACCTCCTCCTCTCTGCCCTCCACCCCTACCCCCACCCGAGCCCTTCACTCCTTGGACGGTGGTGTGAGTGACACCTGACCACTGCAGTGGGAGCAACCTTTTTTTTTTTGTTTGTTTTTTTTTTTTCCAATCAGACCAGCAGAATAAGCTGGACCAGACAAACATATAAAAGAAAACGGAAAAAAAAACTAAACAAACATTTATAAGAGAAAAACGCTGTACATGCTATAATGCATTTATATCAAAAAGCTGCTTTTCTTATCAGTTCTATCAATTGAATTATTACTACTTCAAATACTACACTCTATTATCTTTTTTTTTTTTTGTTTTTGTTTTGTTTTGTTTTCTAGGCATCTGAATGACCCGGACCCAGTGGCTTTATCTGATGAATCCGACGTATCTCAGTTTTATAGCTATTTTCTGTAGTCGTTTGACAAGATAAAAATTTGAAAAACAAACCTTGCAAGTGCTATATTTTAGTGCATTTTTGTCCCTCGCTATTATGCATCAAAAAAAGCATGCCTGTTTCTGTGTTTCAGCTAGCTTTGACGTCATTAGGAAGCTGAATTCGAGATATCCTGAAGTGTAAGCGGTGCAATGTGGACAGAATCAAAGAAACAGAGTCCTTTTCATCCAAAAGGTCACGTTTCCAAAACAAAGCCTCAGACCACGCACTTAATTATTTATCAAACTTGTACATAGTTTTATAGCCCCTCCCCCCCCCTCACATCTTTTTTTTTTATTTTCTTTTTTTTTTGTTGTATTTTTGTATAATGGTGAAACCGTGTTGTGCGTTGCTGCTGACTGATCTCACTCCTGTCTCAGAATCAGTGTCATTTTCACAAGTTTGTTGGATTATTGTATTTGTCGTTATGCTCAGAAACTAAGCTGTGATGATGTAAAGGTAGAAAATATTCAATTTTATCTATCACGAGGAAAACATACATTTATTATAAAATAATTTCAATATAAATGCAAAGTCTTGTCAATGCATTTGCATGCACAGGTGAATAAGCAGTAATATCTAAGAAGACGAGGAGTTCCCAGCCTTTTTTTTTTTTTCCTTCCACAGCAGAGTGCTAAAACGCTGACAGTACTCCTGCGGCGTGTTGTCAGTTTAACGCCAGCATTCAGGGGGAGCTTATTAGCATATCAGTGCCGATGAGCATTACCAAAGCTATTTCTTTTACCGAGTCCGTGGGAGCCCTGAACTCGTCTCCCAGCAGGTAGACGGTCCCATTGAGGGAAGAGCGGTGAAGGGCGTGTTCAGGAACACGGCGATGTCCAGTCCAGTCCAGCTCGGACTCCCAGCTAAGGTTTGAAGTAATTAAAAGGTGCAGCTACGCGGACTGTCGTCACGGTGACCTGCTGGTTGGGGACTCCTGTTATTAAAAGAAATAGCGTATGACTATATTTCTGAGACCAGGTTGATATCAGCACAGCATTATATGCAGAACTATGTATCACGCACCCATACCTAGAAGAGATATATGAGATAACTGTTTTGTGGAGGTGACCCGCTCTGGGACCCGAACCGCCCACAGCCGGGGTCGCCACAGGCCGATTCAATGGTGCTTTTTGGAGCTTTTTGTAATTTTTTTGTGTACAAAAAAAAAAAAAAAAAAGAAGAAGAAAAAAACTGTTCCAAAATGACTTGAATGAATGTATTTTTGTTTATGTAGATGAAAAAAGATGCGATACAGAAATGTGACCGGCGGCGTCTTCTGTGCTGGTAAAGACGGGAACGTAAGTGTGTTTGGTGGCCTTTTCTGTGTCCAAGTCTTTGGGTTTTGTTTTAGTCTTTGATTATGTTTTTATGTTTTTTTTTGTTGTTTTTTTTTTGTTGTTTTTTTTTTTACTGAGCCTTGTACATCATATTAAACATTTTCTACTAACATTCATAAAGAATCCATTGTGAGGATAAAAGCTCCTGTAGGTGCAATGATGAAGCAAAGCCATGCATTTGTACAGCATTGTGTTAAATGGCGCCAGCTTCCGTTAGGTTGGCAGACACGGTACTGCTTTTTGTCCCCCGCCCCCAACCCTCCGTCAACCTTTTGAGTTTTAATTGCACTTGCTGTAGTTGCTTTGCAAGCCAAAAGCACTTAAACCCTTCTTTCCTTTTTTTTTCTTTTTTTTGAACACCCCTTAGTTTCTGGTAATTCTGTTGGTGCAAAAAGGTCTGCCTCTGTGAAATCGGAGAAAGTAAATGAACACAAATTGCATGAATTAGACAGTAGAGGTCAAGCTTCCCCCTGGGAACTAAAGGTCCCAGGCTAAATTGTTTTTAGCCAATTTTGCACAGTGCTGCACTTTTTGATTATGAGAGTATGTATTTATCCGTAAAACGCTCAAAAAATACTTTTTTTTTTTTTTTTTTTTTTGCAAGATAAAGGCAGCGTAGTACAAGTATTTTATCCTGAAAAAGCTTTACTTGTCATCGGTTGCGCTTGTGTTTCTAAATGGTCTTCAAGCCAAAATCCTATATTTGTAATGGGATTATTATGTTTGATTGGTTATTTTTTTTCCTCATTGTTTCTACATGTGTATTTTGCCGGTGAGCTTTCCATAACAATGAACTGTTGTTGCGTTTGTTTCTAGTTAAATCGTGTGAGGAAAAATGTTGATGGAGATGGTGAATTGTTTCGACCAAAATGTGACTCGCCACAGGATGTGATGTTAGGATTGAATCCGTCACGTCCTGCTCTGAAGCAATGCCTCGATCGTCTTCCCCGCCCCTTCAACACAACCGTTTGTTTTATCCCTCTGGCTCTGTCAACATTTAGCATGCTGTCCCTGGAAAGAAAGGAGCATCCTTCCCCTCACACACACACACACACACTTTCTCTCTGTACTAACAACGTTATCTTTTATACTCTAGTGCCACTTGGTGGAAGAAACCACCTGAGACTTCTGAGAATGAGTCAAACTAATTGTCAGGGTCCATCAGAATAAAGAAAAAAAAAAAAGGTAAAAGATAAGCGAATGTTCACTTTTGACATCTTTTTTTAAATGTCTGCCTTTTAATACAGCGTAATCATGAATGGCTGCACTTCTTTTTTCCCTCTTAGTTGGAGTTTCATGTTGAAAATGGTAACAGGGCCCTATCCTTTAGAAAGCCAGTATTTTTGAGCACTTATCTTTAATTTTTTTTTTTTTTTTTTTGTTCTTTCCCCAAATGTACGCAGCACAGTGACTTTTCTTTAAGCTCGACTACCTTTTTCAGCACTTCAGAATATGCATGACATTGTCCTTGCTGGTCCTTTAGCACTTAATTATGTTTAAAACTAACTCCTTTGGGTGCATTTAGTTTCATCACACTGCACTGTCTACAATCAGTTAGCTTTAAGTTGTGGCTGTATTTTTTTGATTTAAAAAAAAAAAAAGGCTCAGCTATCTTAACTTTTGGCACTCTGAAAAAGTTGGTATGTGCTGTACAAAGCTTTTTTTTATTACTCCATTGTTAAGGCTGTACAGGGTTGTGACAATAATTGGTAAATAGATCATTTGTACTTTTTTTTTTCTTTTGGTTTTGTATTTGTTTTCTTTGTTTGGCATTATTTTATGTTCAACTTGCCAGATCTAAATGTAACAGGATTTGAAAGTAAAGCTTAAATCAGATATCATGTCAGTTGTCTGTCTTTTCTCTATTTGTCGTGTCCTGAAATCAATCGATTTCGATAATCAATTAACTGTTACGACCAGATTTTGTTGCTTTGAAGATGCCATTAAACATGCAGCTGGCTTTTTTCACTATAGTTTAAATTTTACTGCCCAAATGAAAATCCTTTAAAATGAGTGACGGCACATCGGCTTTACTTATGTATTGCAAGTCATCACAATTTTCAGATATGGTATCACATATATTCATCTCAATTCAGCTTTTTTGATAAAGCACCAAATCATGTCAAATGTAATCTCAAGGCACTTAAAAGACCACAGTTCAGCTCCTTCTAAGTGAGTCAAATGAATACAAAGCCATTAAAATGACAATATAGTTATTGCGACGCTAAGAAAAACAATAGATGAAAATGTTTCTTAGATATAAACACCCCCACCCCCTGTCCTGAGCAAGCAGCAGGCGACTGTGGAAAGGAAAAACTCCCCTTTAACAGGAAGAAACCTCTGGCAGACCAGACGTAGGAAGAAAAAGCCATCTGCCTCGACCGGTTGGGGGTTGAGAGGACAGGAAAGAGGAAAGAACAGGAACAACAACAGATCAGGAGCCCCTGCTGGGAAGAAGGATCACTGGTTAAAATGGACAACAATGATGTCGTTATTAGAGCTGGAGTAGAAGCAAACAGAGTGAGGAGAGGTGTAAGTTATATTTTTGACTGTTTTCATGCCAAATGCATGGTGAAGCCTCGTATTCAGCATTCAACCAATGTCAAGTAGGTGTTTCTGAGACCAAAAATGACCACTGAGCCACAGATCACCGGGGAATTAACTCTAGCCAGGAAGTGCTGTTGAACTGTTAACACCAACAGTAAGTAACTTTGTCTGTTATTTATATGTTGTAGAAGTTTCCTGGTGTTCTTGCTGCCGTTCCTTCCCAAACACTGGGCAAACTGAATCTAAAGTGTGCTAGTTTGATATAAAGAGTCTTCTTTACCACAACATACCTCTGCAGTTCTGCCAGTGCAGAAAGGAGTGCCCCAAGGTTCGATACTGGGACCATTGTTGTTCACCCAGCATATTACAACAGTAATTGTGATAATGTTTTTAACACTAACTTTTCATTTATTTTATGCTTTTATATTGCTCCTCACCTCCTCACCTTGGCTCATATTATGGAGCATCTACAGTCTGCATTTGATGTGGTTCAATCCCATCTCTTTAACCATAAATTGGTTTTAAATGCAGAAAAATCTGAATTCTTGCTGAATTCTTGCTATTTAACATCAGATGTGAGGTTGACTACCACTCAAGGATCTGAAATAGAGAGGGTCAGTTCCTTTAAGTATCTGGATAAGTAAGTTGGATACAGTTTGCCACTGTGCTCTCCGCTTTTGTTTCAATGTTTCACGATTGTAATTTGTGGATGCTTGATGTTGTCTGTGACGGTGCTTGATGCTGCACTGAGGAGTCAGAGACCTCAGGTGTCCATCTTGAGCTCTTGAACTTCACACACTGAGATTCCTCCAGATTCCTGGAATAGCTGAATGTTGTTATGCACAAATATTTCAATGACTATCTCACATATTTGTTGAGAAAATAGGGCCTCTGTACCCATCTTCTTCCTCCATCACTCAAAGCCTTTCATGCATTCTGCTTTTTGTATCAAATCCTCATTTCAGTTGCCTGTTTTATACAGTAATTTTCTTTTTGTGACTCCTAACAACTTTTATTTTGCTCCAATACCAACTTCTTTGGAAAGTATCCATATCCATGTCTCATTTTTGTCTGATTTGGTGTTGCACATTTTAAATTTGTCCTTGAAGGGAAACCCGTGTGGTTTGATCAGAAGTTCCTGAACTTGGTGGCAACGGTCTTCTCAGCAACAACGATCTAGTCTCGGAAGGCGGCCAAATATCTGTACGTATACAGTAGCGTTTAATCCCGTCTGGGATAGGTTGAGCATTTTACAGTGCATTACACTCTTATGCAATGCTTTTACCCTGCAATAATACACTGATGAGCATATCGCAGGCAGTGTGGTGTTCACCGTCCTGCCCAAGGACACTCGTGAAAGAGCTGAGGATCTAGCTGCCCACATTAAAGCTGGGGAACCACTCCTACAGCCTCTGAGTGGCAGTCACCCCATCAAAGACCCGGGTTCCTCAATAATGCTGTCAGAGGGGCATAAATATGAAAAAAAAAAAAAAAGAAGTGAGAGAAAGACCGATGGTTTGTTCTAGGCCAGTGAGAGCAGATATCAGCAACATGAGTTGCTGAAAAGCCCTGATCATGTTTGAGGGGGTGGGGCATTCTTTATAACAGCAGTGTGCCATTATAATAATAAGGAATAAGATCTGTCATGGTGTCTAGCTGGTGTTTTTATTAGACCGATGGGAGGTCTCTGCCTCTCCTTTCTGAGATGTAGTAATGAAAGTTACAGCACGTTCCTGCCCAGCCAAAGGTTGGCCCTGCCTAATGAAAACAGATGAAGCAGAGATAAAGTGTTTGCCGACATTAAGGGACTCATTTATCACCGTTAGGCCCCGAGCAACAGAACACCTTGGTTGGGAGCTTTCTGCTTTAACGGGCCCTGCCTCCTAACACCTCAGCGGCTCGCTGCAGCCACATGCCTTCCCCCTTCCAGCCACAAGCACCGCTCCTTCCTTTCTTTTTTCTCCCATTTGTTGCATGCTTTTGTATTTTGCAGCAGAGTTTAGAGCATTTGCATAAGGCTTTGATAAGAAAAAAAAGAAAAAAGGAGACATCTCATTTGAAAGGGTTTGGTTGTCCTTGCGACTTCCATCTCTGCACCCCCGATGCTGATCCATTTAGGTTCAACAGCCACCTGAATCTTTTCTGTCGATGGGCTTTGCTCTAATCTAGCTGCTCATCTTTCCTCTGTAATAATGAATCTTTTCAACTGTGTTTAAAGCTGCTTAATTAAGTTCAAAGCAGTGCTCGGGGCACAGTGTGCCTGCTCAGCTGACCTCCCCATGAGTGGAAGTGTTGATTAGGAAGTAAAGTGACATGGAGGCACTGCAGGGGATGGCTATTGATTGGAAGGAACAACCTCATTTGGATTTTTTTTTTTTTTTTTGATTGGAATATTACACAGCACATGGGAGCTGTTTTTTTGTTTTTTTTTCACCCTTTTGCAGAATAACAAATAACCCCAACTCTTACGATGACAGTTTGGTGAAGCAGACAAATAAATAAAATAAGGAATTTCTGAGATGAGACCAAACGGTGGAGTTTTTCCCTCATCCCAGTTGCAGCCCTTCACCCCCCCCAGACCGAGCTGTCTGCACAACATCGACCTTTCGACACCACCTCGCAAAAGTTGGCCGCTGTCGATCAATAGCGTGTTAGCTTTTTTGTTTGTAGGTTCAGGCTGCCTTGGCTTTATTACAGCTGCTGAGAATCATGAGGGAGTCGTGCACTGCTTTGTGAGAGAGAAGCTCCCTCTTGTTTGCCAAAAGTGTAATCCTGCCGTGACCTGCAGCAACCCTGCCCTGAGAAGAAAGCTGCTTAGACAGAAGTGTGTGTCTGTGGGAGCTCCCAGCTGCCTGGCCTCTCTTGTCTCTTTTCCTCTCCATTTTGCTCACATAACACACCTCACTCTTAGTTTTGTTTTGTTTTTTTTTTTGTACCTTTACAGGATCACAATCTTTCTATTTAGCCCCCCAGTTCTCTTCGTTTCGCCGTAGACGCCACACATGCCTCAGTCAGCAGCTGTTCTTCTGACACGCTTCCTTCCTTTCTGCTCAGCCGTCCACCGTCCAGGTTTTAAGTCTTGGAACGAGCCGAGGCTTTTGCTAAGTGGAGACAGAGCTAGCTGGGGTTTTTTTTTTTTTTTTTCTGGTCCAAGAGAGAAAATAAAACCACTAAGTCTTGCCACAGATAACCTTCAGTGCAGCCTGCAGAGCACGACCACTGCTGCACAGGAACGAGAAAATGAAGTATGGAAAATGACCTCTGGAATCGATTTGGTTTGGGTTGAAGTCAGAGCTAAAAATCTGCACGCAATGAGGCCCTTGTGAGGCAGCCTGTTGGTTTGTATAAATCTATTCATCTTTGGGAAAAAAATAAATAAATAAATACACACAAAATAAACTGGTGAATGTGAAATTCCATGTTTATTCAGTCTCTAATGGTGTTTGGAAGTTGCGCAAGTTTGCCCGAGCTGCCGGGAGCACACGAGTCTCAGGTGAAGGTCAAGTAGATGTCGTGTTCAGACGGTCTCCACCTGATGTACAGCCAGGAGAGCAGCGCTGGTCAATGAGCGGACGTCTTGTACTGCGTGTCGCTTGGTAAAAGCCGGACGTACATGGTGGTGGTGGTGGTGTGGGGGGGGGGGGGGGGGGGGGGGGGGTGTATGCATTTACATGCATGTTAGGTGCCCGGCCCCCCGAGGGCAAAGCGTCACTGCCTGCCCGCTCCCCCGCTGCTCTCGTTCCTCATTCTCTTGGGTGCGACACCACTCAGCGGGGGATCGGAGAAGAATCTGATTCAGGAAGCACTGAGAGGGGTGTTTGGGGTAGAGGAGGAGGAGGGGGGGGGTAGAGATTACCCACAAGTCTCCGGGCCTGGCGTATCAAAACTCAGGCTAGCCTGAATCAGCAGGGGGGGCCGGATCATTCCCCCCTGCTGGCTGCTGCCTCAAATATAAAGTTAATGCTTTGGCCACTCCAGCAAGATGACAAGCACATTGTCGGGAAGAGGAAGGGGAGGAGGATGGTAATGGACCTCGGAGAGCGGCTCTACTTAAGTATGATCATGTCTTTGAAATAGATGGGAAATAAGCCTGCCGACTCCCCTGTTGTTAGGCTCTGCTGTTACCATGGCAGTGTGTGACAGTCACCAGCCATAGGTTACTTAGTTTCTATGGGTAACAATCAGCACTGCACTCCGCGTCTAACGCGATATCGACGTTACAGGTATTGTCCGTCAACATTTCAGCAGCTTACAAAAGTGCCCCACTTAATCAAAACAGGACAATCTGATTGGTTTTTTTTGTTTTCTTCTAAGTCCATGTGCACTCTACTTGGATTATTGTTTGTTTGCTTTCACTGCAATCATTCCCAGGATTCAGGGGTCTGCTGAGATCTGATGCGAAGCCTCTCTGTTAACAAAACAGTTCAAGGTCGAGCTCAAGCTCATCAGACTTCTCGTTCCCCTGGATGGAGCGACGAGGAAGAGGCCGACCCCTGGCTGACCGCAGAAGACCGGCCTGGAGGCCGGCGACTCAAAAGCAAAACGGAAAACAATAAAACAGAACGGTTAGTTATTAATAAATAGGATCTGAGACGGGGTAAAAAAAAAAAAAAAAAGCAGCTCCAACATCTGTGCCGATGATGCGTTTGGATATTTTACACTCACTGTCATATAAAGTGAAGTCTTGAAGGATAACAGGCTTCTTTTTATTCTGCATTCTGCAGACGAGGGTTGATTATAACCTGGTTAACTCCCCCCAATTATCGCATGCACTTGAGCTTTTAATGATTTCAATGATTCAATTATCCCTAACTGAATTCCTGCCTTCAATCAATTAAAGCCGTAGCTGCACACTCATCCATCTTCTAATCAGGACATCGGGAATCCTTCCATCCATTCTCATTTGAGTGGAGAGTGGGTCAAACAAATTAAAAGAGTTTCCATCCATCCATGTATCCGTACTTTCGTCTTAACATTTTTATTTTAGTCCTGTATGTGACAAAGATTTGCTTGTGACGGAGCCCAATCGTGCCGTCATATGTCCTGCAAACAAAGACGCAGTTACGTTTTGTTGTCCGTTAGTGCTCCGCTCTGCTCGTGGCGAGCGTTGGGAGGGGATTACGCAAAGACGCGCTCTCAAAAGGACATCGACGTGACACAAACACCCACTTTTGTTTGGCACCATCTGCTGGAACCCTGAGAAACACTTAGACGAGATATTTTCAACCAAGTATATTTAAAAAAAAGAAAAAAAAAAAGAAAAAGGCGGGGAGATAACATGTTCAGTTGTGTCCCATCTCCTGAGCTATTCTTTCTGACGGAAAAGCAAAGGCGTGTTTGATGAAGGCAGCCTCTTTAGCCTGGTCACTGTCAAATTAGAGGGAGGAGAAGAACGTGTAGAGAAATGGTTGCCAAGGTAGTCAGATAGTCATTTAACCCCCGTTGGTTGAGAGGGAAGCCAAGGGCAGCGCAGCCTTTCACATGCTGCTCTTTCCATCTCTATTATCTCCTCTGTCTCATCCCTGAATCCACCAATTTGGTCGTTTGAAAGGATTTAGCATTCGGTTAAACGAAAATACCAAACTGTGCTCTTTCTGCACAGACGTGCAGAATGCAGTTCTGGAGATTAGGGCTTGATGTTTTATCACCCGATACACCTTTTTCTTTAGCAAAATCATTTAACCGCAGTGCCGGCCGCGGAGAAGAGCATTAAAGGTGGTTTGGTCACGTTTAACGTTGCGGACGATCAAACGGGCCCACTGGACTGCAGCGGCCTTGTCCAATCACCTCCACAAGACTGCCTCTGTGGCAGAAACAGGACTGCAGGCCCCGGTCTCATGGCGCGTACCCGGGAAGCTTTAGGTTTCTTCGTTCACAGGGCAGCCTGGGCTGCATCTTTTCTCACGGCGCTTGCTTTTATTCTTTTGGATAGTGGCGAGTCTGCATTCCCTGGCACACTTTTCAATAGAGCTCCCCCTGGAGTAGCAGCAGAATGGCTATCACAACAATTACACTGACAGTCCTTTTCTAAAGTGCACTTGATTTATTTGATATAGCTAAGATTAATGGGCCTCCGTCGTAGCTGGCCTGCCGGAGCCGCTCGGCACCAACGCGGACTTCCCGCTACAGACGCAAAGGTGTGTGAGAGCACACACCTAAATATACACCCACGTATAGTATGAAACCATCTAGCAGGACCATGGGTTTGAAATATCACCTATGTTTGTGTGTCTTATGACAAAATTAAACATTTTTTTTAATATTTGATGTTTGAAAATTGCATTACTTAAAAAAAAAAAAAAAAAAGAAAACAGCTGCATGTGCTGTATTTTGCACAAAAACTGTGCAGCAGCACTAAAACACAGTAAGACAAACGCTCTGAAGTGCTGGTGAGGTTTCTCCAGCTTTCAGAGATGGAATAGCGCGTTCCATTTATCTCGGAAACTGGAACTCGGAGTTCAGGATGATGTCACACCTCCGTTGTCAGTTTCAGCTGCAAAGTTCGTGAAAACCTGGACACTTGGATGCCATAAACCTTTCCAAAGGTTGCCACTGTTGGCACATACAAATACCCAACAGTAGCATTTACACATCTGACTTAATATAACTAAAATAAGACGGAACTGTTATGAACAGTACAATTGGTGTTTGGTTTGTTGATGCCAGTAGCAGCGATGACGGTGAAATAAAGTGAGTTTCGAACCCCCTCCTGATTTGTGTGCTCCACCTGGGTTCAACTTCTGACTTTAGGAGCTGAGAAATTTCAACTTCTCAGCGCAAATAAACCAAACTTTCACGTAGTGCATTTCAACGCAGGTGCAATAGCATGTCCAATAAAGCCATACTTATTTACATTGTTGTCTGCTTCTACATTTAACCAGCGGTCCTAATCTCAAGACACGTCCCGTTTGTGCAACATGTCTCCAAGTTTATCTGCAGTTGCTTTTTGAAGGAAAAAAAAAAATGCAGATGAAGAGTCTGAGCTCCACAACAGTCGAACAGAAAGGAAGATGGTTTACAACTTTGGTGCACATCCAGCTTGGATACGTTTCAATTATGTTCAAACGTGAATTTACTTTTTTTTTTTTAACCATTATGAGTACTTGCAGTGTTTTCCTTTCAGCATAAAAATGATTAAATGTGATTAATATCCAGTACAGCTGCTGAATTTATTGATGCGGTTTGATTTTTTTCTTTCCCAGTGAACACAGGCCCCTGTGTTGGCCGGGTTTGCTGCTAGAGACACCTGCCTGCCCGACCGTGTGCCAGGAAATGGTCCTTCTGGCTGGCCGGTGGGCAGTTGCCAGACCAGTGGTCCGGTGCACAGTCCAGTTTGGCTGGCACCGACGCCCGCCCATCTGCCGGAGTTGACACGTTCCCTCCCGTAGCGCTTGTCCAAAAGAACGAAGTCAGTGGCGGCGTTCTGGCAAAGCTCCCTGAAACGTCAACCTGCCGTGACAAAGCCACGCCGCCCCTTGGACCTCACAGGCCCGGTGGTGCGGGGTGCTGCCCCAGACCAGACAGAGGAGCCAGGAACACGCCATGGCAACAACGACTGCTGATGGACTGCTGGGGCGCTGCCACCTTGCTCGCGGTGGACGGTGCTTGTTCAGTCGGAGTGGAGGAATCTCACTCTCGTCACTGACGTCAACCTTGTTTTTTTAACGTGAGAATTTAAACGTCTTCTTACAAAGTACAAAATTAAAATAACCTACGGGGCATATTTTTTTTGTTGTGTGAGCAGATGCTGTACGAGGTGCTGTGAGGGGCTCATATTGGCTGACTCCGTCCTGCGGGCCCCTCAGGGCAGCAGCTATAAGTGGTCATTAACACGGGAGGCAGCCATGCCAGGAGACAGGGGAGTCCAGCAGTACTTAACAGCCACTATCCAGCTAAAACCTCCTCCTCTGTGCTAAACACCAACAGCTATGGGCTTCCTGGCGGTGGCCGGGGCTGTAAAAGCGGCACGTTGAGGAGGACTTCTTTGAAAGCACGAAGGAACACAGCAGGGAAAGTTGTGTTTCTCCTCCTCTGTGCCTCACTGCTCACGTTCCCGCAGTCTAAATAAACAGCCGGAGCGTCTGGTAATATGGTCTGCATATCCATATACAGTGGATCACTGTATCCGTGTGTGTGTGTGTGTGTGTCCATCTGCACGTGCGCGCACGGACGAGCTGTGGACAGCTATGACAGGCTGACCTCCACGTGTTACCAGAACGGAGTGTGTGGCCCAGCGTTACCTGTCATAACATGGGCTGCCTGGAGCCCGGAGCACCAGCCTGACCAGGCCACTGGGCACTCAGAAATAATAGAGACTGGCAAGAGGGCAATGAAGGGTTAGACAAGAGGGAGAGGAGAGGAGGAGGATGGGTGGTGGATGGGGACGCATGACAAGAGGACTCACGGAGGCATGGACGCTGGAGAGTGGGAAGAAGGGAGTTTCACTGTAGCGAGAGAGGCGAGGTGGCTGTGAGTGAGGAGACGAAGACAATAAGGAGGGTAACTTAAGTTACCCCTCATCAAACTTCTGCGGCAAGCGAAACTGAGTCCTGAGAGAAGTGAGGAGAAAACCGCCTCTCATCTCAACGGCCACGGGATGCCCTTTAACAAGAGAAGCAGGCCTCGGCTCCAACGAGGAAGACCACCCAGCGTCACCGCTTTGAGCTCCAGTTCATCTTTTTGCGAGTATGATGTTGAAGCGAGGTTGACGTGCAGCGGCTCGCCTCCAGAGATCGAACAGCTGAATTCACTTAGGCGGACTTGGCCAGCAATTAAAGCGCTGGATTAAGAGTGATTGCATTTTGTGTCCTGAGGAGGCGCTGCCTGCCATCGTGAGAGGTCTCATTAACATGGCAGCCGCAGGCTGCGCTGAGCACAGCTACGGGCATTTACAAAATAATGGAGACATTATCATCCTTAATGTCTCGGACTTGGAGTGGAGAAGATTTTATAATCACTATTGTGACGGGCCACAGGCTGCGAGTTGTGCGAAAAAGGAAAGGTTGGATGAAGATAACCTTTTTTTCTGACCAGACCCCTGTGTGTGTGTGTGTGTGTGTGTGTGTGGTTTTTTTTCTGATCACTACACGGGGAAGTCTGAGCAGCTGGATTTCATTAATTGAGTGCTGGCAGCGCTCTGCTCTGGCGGCAGGGCTGAGTCACACTGGTGGGATTGGTCTCTCTCTCCCAGATATCATCTTCCAACCATAACTACAAATAATTATTCATTCAAATCCATTACTGGAGGTCAATCAAGTTCCCCCAATCTGTTCTAAAGTCCAATTACTGGCGCCAAAGCTCCATTCGTGCCTTCCTGCACATGAAGGCCTTGCCCATAGGCTGGCCACTAAATTGCATGCAGCAAACAGAGGAGCGTGAATGTGCCGGACGGCGAGCCTCCTCAGGTGTGTAATAAAGCAGAGGTACACGCCGGTTTCCCCTGGGGTATTCTGACCGAACCATCTAGCAGATTTCGACAGGTTAAACAGAATTAGCCCGTGCAATGAGAAGCAGTTTGAATACCAACTGCTTCACATCTCTCTACAGGCTAGAGAGCACGCAGCACGGCCAGCACAGCCTGGTATTAACATCCATCTTTGCAATTGATATAATAAGGCATGTCACCATGAGGGTCTTCTTATAAAGAGGGTGCAGGGTGACCCATCAGAGCAGCATAATGAGCTGGATGCTGCATCTACGAGCATCCACACGCATGCACTCAGAGCTTCGCTGCAGCTCTCCAACCCCATTAGTGTGAGGTTCACTATATCCATCGCTTTGTGGCTGTCTTGAGCGTGAGCCCCAGCCTGGAAAAAAAAGAAAGAAAAAATAATGCTTCTCACACTCATCTGTCACTACAGAGGGACGGCAGTGCATCCAGCCGAGGCGGAGCGGCTGGGTGGGCAACGAGGCAGGCAGTGTGAGCGGATCCACGTGTGCGCGGATCCACGTGTGCGCCCGAGTGACAGGGGATGGATGGCCTTGTACGTACGCGCAAAGATTTGTAGGTGGAAAGCTGGACGGGTGTTCATGTGTGTCAAAAAAAGAAGAAAAGAGGGAAGGAGGGGCGGGCAAGTGTGGTGTTATTTTCCTGTGTGTGAGGAGCAGAGCAAACACAGCAGGGACGGCCGAGTCTTTGTGGATCAACAGCCCTTGACCGGTTGTCACACTACACACAAAGCTCCCAAATCAACCAGGTACCAGAGCCGCTCTGACATTTTCCTCCATCGCTCTCTGATCCGAGCAGAAAACATCCAACTTCGAACACTGATACAACCGGCGTCAAGACAAGCTCACTTTATCCTCGGTCAAACATGCCAGCTCTGCGAGCTGACATTTTTTTAGCAGTCCCTGGTACTTTTTTTTTTTTTTTGTTTTTTCCAGCGCCTTCTCCAGACTTGGAGGCTTTTCAGTGGGGACGGCTCAGACTTTGAAACAGAGACGGAGTGAGGACACTGTTTGGATTTGTTCTGCATTTTGACATCAGGCTGCTGACACAAAGACGTTCCGTCAATCTAAACCTCTCCCAGAAAAAAAACAAAAAAAAAAAACAAAACCCCCTCATCAAAGAGCCAGTCTCTGTCCTCTGCTTACACTCGAGAGATCCAGCAAAACGCTGAACACATGTGCGAAGGCCCCGTGTTTAGGCTAAGATGGCCGAACACGAGCCGGCAGCATTTGAGTTAATCTTCCTTAGTGAAACCACATGGAGTTGTTTACACTGGACACGAGAGTGCACGTATGGATACGACTTGTGTGTGTGTGTGTGTGTGTGTGTGAGAGAGAGAGCGTGGAGCATCCAGAGCTGCAGAACTCACTGTTCCCTTTCACAAAAGCCAAAGCAGCCCCGGTGTGTATGCGTTTGTGTCAGTATGATGGAGGAGAAGGGAGTTACTCAGACCTAATGAATCCTTCTGCATTCAAGGGGCATTCTTCCCCTCGTACGCAGGCGGGAGCAAACGAGCGCCGACCTGGGAGCCCGTCCAGCCCTTTACAGGAGGGGTGGGGCGGGGTGCTCAGACTCAGTATTTCCAAAGCGGACTGGCGGAGACGAGCACGGCTAAAAGTATTGAATTCACCTGATCTTTTCCTTTGAAATACAAGCCGTTCTCAAAAAGGGGTTTGATGTTGTAAAGCTGCACAATCACTTCCCTAACCCTCCTCTTTGGTATCGTACAAAGAAATGCTCCTTTCTGGTCTTTACTGAGGATTGAGGGAAAACCGAGGAGGGTTTGGTACAGAGCTGGGACTGAAGTACAGCCTGAGCTTGAAGAGAGCGGTGGCTGTTATACATCCTCACCCCGGGCTCTCCAAAGCAACCTCAGTGAAGAATGGATGGAGGGCAGCAGGCGGGGGCCTTAGAGGGGGGGCCGGGGGTGCAGAGTGGCCCAGCATTAGGGTAATGAATCCCAACCTGCGCGGTGTTTGGGAGACCTCTAGTGGTCGAAAACTGACGAGACACAGTTTCATATGGACTAAACGTGCAGTACTTGACAATATTTAATGGATTTGTTCCCCTTTGTGTTCAACTTAAATAGAGAAATTTATTAATGCCCCATAAACTCGTGTGTCCAGCCTCAAGTTCTTGGTGGTACTCATTTCAGAGAATCTTCATCCAGATCAAAACAGCTCGCCTAAGAAAAGCCATCCATCCATCCATCCATCCATCCATCCATCCATCCATCCATCCATCCATCCATCCATCCATCCATCAATCAATCCAGCCATCCATCGTTTTAGTCCTTTGCAGGGTCACAGGGGTCTGCTGGAGCCTATCCCAGCTCATTATAGGTGAGAGGCGGGGGTACTGGACAGGTCGCCAGTCTATCACAGGGCCACTTATAGAGACAAGCAAACCATGCAAGCAGACCCCCACGAGGCAATTTAAAATCATCAACCAACCTAGAGGCATGTTTTTGGTCGGTGGGAGGAAGCTGGAGCCTTCTTGCTGTGAGGCAACAGAACTACCCACTAAACCGCCTTGCTGCCCCGCCAGCAGGACCACCGCGTCTTCCCCCAACAGCTGCACATTTCTGAATGAACATCCTGACGTGAACACGTTGTTACACTAATTGCTTTTGCACTTCGGGCTAAACGACAGACTGCAGCAAACGACATGATCACCTGAACTATGTGCATTTAAACAGCAGAATAAATAACCACAAATTGTTCTTTTCGTGCTGTAGTTTTGTGAAAGATCTCCCTTCAGTTCCCGAAACTGCTCGACTGAGATCTTCAATAAAATACAAGTATATTCCACAAGTAAGCAGGTGCACAACTGCGCACAGAGAAGACGATCCACCGGAGGCTCCTCAGCATCGTCATTAATACCGTCAAATACGAGCTTTATTGCTGCATTATTTCAATCTACAATAAAAGGCGTTTGCGTGCTCTGGGCTGCATCGTAAAATCTTATCCGTTTTTTTTGTTCGTTTTTTTTTATTAAAACTGGCTGACTCACTACTATCCATCATGTTGTTTTAAACTACTTTACTACAATTATCGCTGACACTCAGGCTAAAACGGCGAGTTTGATCACAGATATATACGCTGCGATTTAAGTCATTTCTGCAGACGTTTTCTGGAATTCAGCGGTTCGGTGCAGCGTCCCGTTTTGGGGACTACTGGACTGGTTTATCCTGAACAATATTGTGGCAGTTGCAGACCCAGTTCGTGTAGAGTTTCTGTCTTCATGGGAGCAGCTCATCCCTCCGTGTGAAAGCAGCAGCTGCACAGTTATGGCTGCATCTTCTTGCCTGCAGTTCTCAGCTGCTGTCCAGGAACACTCAGAGTTATTAACTTAATGGTAAAATGTGTAAAACAGCTTGGAATAAGCGGTAACCACGCAGCTGACTCATTCAGGAGGAGACCCAATCCAGATATTTCTGGCTCCAGCGTGAAGGAAATGAATTTGATCATATCTCTGCCAAATCGCAGGACAATCACTGGTTGAGGAAACATTAATCAGTCCTTGTTTTTCGTATCTCCAGCAAACACGGGAAGAGAGAAATTCTTGCCCACCTGTGCAGACAGATTTATTTAAGATTCACATCACTTTTTAATTTAATTTAATTCCACCCAGAAGCAAAATACTCTATTTAAAACCATCTTTTCTGTTGCTTTTTTTTTTTGAGAGTACAAAAAAAAAAAAAAAAGAAAGGAATATGTGAACACGGCAGATTTACAACAGAACCGGGAGATGCACCAAGCCCCAGTTATGAACCTGATCTATCTGATTCATAAAACGCTGTTACACTGAAGAGGAAGGTGAGTAGGTAGAAGTGAAGGTTCATAAACAAACCGTTCTTCCACTGTAATAACACGACCTCCAAAATTCATCTTAACGGATCCCGGTGAGGGGGTGTAGTGATCCTGTGAGAGATCCTGTGAGTGATCCTGTGAGACCGCTGATAACCGACGTGTCACAGCATAAATCTAATGTTTCTCTTTGAGCAGTTCATGAGATATTTACGACTACCAGCACTCACCTTTTCTTGTGTTCTGGGAAAAAAAAACAAAAAACAAAAAACCTTCTATTTGAGTTATTTCACATTTACTGTAAAAGGAACTTTTTTTTTGTGTGCAAAAACCACAAAGTCAGGGTCATTTACACTCAGTCTGGATGGCTTTCCCCGTCCCCACGTTGTGCAGATCACTGACGAGGAACTGTTCTCTCGTTTAAAATAACCACGCAGTTTCCAGCGGAGACCATCACAACGACGCAGAGAAGGCTTTGAGGAGCAGGTCGGCGGCCAGTCCAGGAGAGATGACACCTTTGGTGACCCTCTCCTCAAGGCCGGGTAGAGCCTCCCTGACGCTCGGGTGATTTTGGAAGTGGCAGAGGACGTTCTCCCGGATCAAGCTCCACATCCAGACCCTCTGTTGGGCTCTCCGCCGGCCCTGCAGTTCACCGCTGCTCAGCATGGCGTCCCTGTACGACTCCATCTTGGCCCAGACCTCTGAGATGCCCTCAAAGGTGTGCGAGGAGGCGCGCGCCACCTAATGACGGAGGTCAGGAGGGCGTGAGGAGGAATGTCTATGACAGTTTAAGACCTATGACAGGAACATTCTCATCCAAGGCGGATGAGAATGACTCTGCATTCTCATCTGCCCTCTAGTCGTCATTCGGCTTTGAGTTTTCCACCTGGACGTGTGTGATGGGAACGCACCCTCATTTAAGGGGCTTTTAAACTATCTTTGCAAAGAAAAAAAACTGTGAGTGATTACTTACTTCTGTCCATAAAGGAGATGATATAACATTTAAAACGTTTCTCTAATCCAAATAAAAGTTATGACTGAAATGATTCCAACAAAAAGCTGAATCCTCCGTTTGGTGGCAGCTTCTCTCCTTTAGTCTCCTAGTATCCATGTTATTAAAAGAAATTCTGCTGATATGCACTTCTATTGTAGGCCGACATTTCATTTGATTGTATATGTAAGAGTCCTTTGAAAAAAAATTTTTTTTATTTTGTTGCTTTAGTGCCTTTTTTCCCCCACCAGTGCTTTTAAGATGCCAGAGCTGAATAATGTGCATCTGTGCATTAAACACAGTTTTAACATAATAAAAAGGACATTTTTCAGTTATTTAAGTCTAACAAAGTCTGAAAAAGCTCCGCCTCTTTATTAAGGAAATTAGTTTAAAAAGGGGTAAAAAATTAGATGCCAACATTTCCATATCCGATGTGTCGCATCAGCTTCCAAGTGGCTTTTGAAGACGACTTTATAACGAAAAAAAGTTGTCATTTCTTTACTATGCTTTATTTTTTACTGGTTATAACTGCTTTGTTATTCTTGATGCGACACTCCATTCTTGCATTTTCCTATTTGAAGTAATCACTTCAACTATTCATTTTTCATCTTTGATGTTTTGTGATTTTATGATTAAGGTGTTTTCAGTTCAGATCCTTAATCTTTGGTATGTTTTTATCGTCACTGGGATTTTCCTGCAAGACTGTCTGTTTTTACGTTGGTCAGAAACAAGGTGATCTGCAGAGATATATATAAGGGATAAAGTTGGGAACTGCTGAAGTGCGATCCCCCGAGGTGTGTCACCACTGTACAGTCAAACCCGACTGTTAAACAACCAAAGATAAATTACAAAACCACTTTCATAACATCCACTCTGGATAAAAAAGTGACTCAGCAGCTGCCAGTTACAGCACTTCTGTTCAATATCAGAATAATCTATTTATAGTTGACTCGTCTAAACCCGTTGACAATTTGAATGCGAAGATGATTTGGGTGCCAAGTTCAACAATATAACAATTTTCCTTAAATGCATCCTGTTCTCAAAAGCGGAGTCATTTGCTACTTGTAACTTTTCTTTGAAATGGGAAATTGGCGAGTGTCTCACAGCAGGTAATCTAGTGTTTGGAAATGTCTTTTGGCTTTTCTTTCTTCTAGGCCGTCACAGCGGATCGAGTTCCTCGCAAATTTAAAAAAAAAAAAAAAAAAACACTCTCCATTTCCAATCGGTTGATACAAACTTTAAGTGTTGTGGTTCTTGACTGTTTGTATGATAGTAAAATCAACCTCTGGGATAAGGTTTGTACAATGGGCCCCTAATGACCCACTCACCCTCTGGATCCCTCGCGTTTATGTTTATATTAAGTCATGACATCATCACACTGATCTCCTCCCCTCTTCAGCTGTCCGCTCAGCGGGATGACGCGTCTAGAAAACAGCGTCCCTACAGCTGCCTAGCGGGTCGAACATTGTACGCATCAACCCAAAAACTCTGATGTAACAACACCGTCACCACGTTTGGACGCCGCTTCGTTCACCTCTATCCAGCGTCACATCTGCATCTACACCTAAATCCACTCATTTATTTATTTTCGGCTTCTGCCAGCTGTAAATGTGAACTTTCAAGGTCCCTGTTGTCATTAAATGTATTAGATTAGCAGTGTGTCACTGAAATTTGTCATTAAAACAAGCGAAAACAAACGTGTTAAATGCACTGAAATGTTCCCCATATCAGAAACGATTCTTAACATTAGACTTAAAAACTAAAAACTCTTGAGTGACGGCCTGATGGTGAAGCCAGTGTGTAACCGGGGAATGACGTGATTTTAACTAGTCCATGAACTTCGGCGGGGACGTTACGTCACTGCAGCGTTTTGCCAATTCGAGCAGGAACCGAATGTCCTCAACCGAACTGCAGATGAGGCAAATAGGATTATTCAGAGAATAAAATGATAAGTTAAGTATGATTCCCATCAGTTTGATGTGTGGTAGGCTGAGCCGTTTGGCACGACTCAAAGCGTTACACAGTGCAATTTGTTTTTAAAGCCTTTACATGAAAGTGCAAATTGAAAAAAAAAAACATGCATGCAGTCGTCATAATACTCCCTCTGTCATGCACACACCTTAGGGTTCCAGGACTTGGACTCTCTCCTCAGCAGCTTAAGTGCACTGGTGTATTCAGCCTGGATCCTCCTGGCCGGCACCACCAAGTCTCCATCGGACTTTGTGACCACCACCAGGTCGGCCCTCTCAATGATCCCCCTCTTGATACCCTGCGCAGAGATTTTGGCATTAGGGGAGGGTCATTAACCGTTTGCTGCACTCTAAATAGATCTGATGTCTAGACACCTAATCTTCTTTAGGGATCTGTGTACCGAGTGATGGAAGGATGCAACTCTTGTTTCCCAGTTGTTACTTCACTTGTACAGACTTATAAAATATTTATTTCCCTTTAGCAGCGGTGACACCTCCTGTCTGGTACAGGATAATAAAAATACTTTAAGCTCCTTTTAACAGTTATTGTAAAATAATCGTCCTTTTGAGTGGTGTCGTTTAGTTTCAGTTGTTTGTTCACACTGTTCACAGATTTTATGTAAAGACTTTACATTCTTGAAGCAACAGTGGTATCAATTTTTTTTTTTAAATGATCTCCTGCAACAGTTAAACCTTTTTTTAGTTTTATTTATGTATTTTACCTGTCACATAAATGACGTGATACTTTTTTTCTGCCAAAAACACACTTTTACCAACTTTGCTTCAGTTTCTAAGAGACATGATGTTGAAGGGTTGAGCGCCGCTGCAGTTTCACACTTACTTGGAGTTCATCGCCCCCTGCTGGCGGGATAAGAAGCACAAACATGTCGACCATGTCCGCCACTGCAAACTCTGACTGACCGACACCTGGAAAAACAACAGAATATTAATCTTAATCATCAGTGCTGACATGTGGAGGAAAAAATAAAAAAATAATCTCCTGCAAAAAAAAAAAAAAAAAAAAAAAAAAATCAAAACAACAATAAATAAAACGGTCCACTCCCAAAGTAATCTAAAGTCAATCTAAAACTAAATCCATAACAGAGTGCACATTTGAACATAGTGCCCCGAGTAACATCGACTTAGAAATTCAAAGTGCCTTCGAATGAGAAGCTTTTAAAAACTTCACATTCCTTGTGCAGAACAAACCTCGTCCCTGAAACTCAAAGCAGGTACCAGATGAGCAGATAAGTTTATCTCACTGACCAAACTGCGTTAGTAAAGACCAAAAGTGTGCACCGACGGTCACCCTTAACTCCTTATAGAGCAATCAAGTTCAAGTTGAATCAAATTAAAACAACCCTGCGGCCATCAATAGATGATAAGGAGCGTAAACATCTGTTAGGAGCGTAAACAGCATGAAGTGAAGTAGTTTTGTGTCAGAGCTGAATATGGGTTTGGACCCAACCACAATGACGCATTTAACTTCAGAAAGAAACAAAACAGAGGCTCTGCCAAGATTTAAAAAAAAAAAAATTAAAAAAAATACAATACTGAAGCTGGAGATATGACTTTACTAATTGACCTGTACATGACAGCTTCTTACCTACGGTCTCCACGAGGACGATGTCATATCCCGCCCCCTCACAGAGAACAACGGCCTCGTTGGTTGTTCTGGTGACGCCGCCGAGCGTTCCCGAGGTTGGGGATGGCCTGATGAAGGCGTTCATATCTCTTGACAGCTCAGTCATACGAGTCTTATCACCCAGCAGAGACCCTGCGTCAGGAGGAGCGATCAGCCAGTTGGTTGCGGGATTTCAATGTGAAACGGTACTTGTACTTAGAACAAATCGAGGAAGACCACCAGTAGAGTGATAGGTGGATCTGAACACCTACATTCTTGAAATGCATTTATATTTAATGTGCCCCCTAAAGCATATGACAAGTGTGCTTGTATGTCCAATAAGCTGTGTGTGAAATATTACCCCCTGTAGTGCAGGAAGACGGGTCAACAGCAAGTACTGCCACTCTATGCCCACGTCCTGTCAACATCTTTCCCACGACCTCAATGAAGGAGGACTTCCCAGCTCCAGGGGGACCAGAGAGACCTGAGAGAGAGGGGGGAAACGCCCTAAGACTGCATACACACAATTTTGAGATGAACCACTATACTACCTTTAAAATTTAAGATTTGCAAACCAATGGACTGAACCACCTTCACGTACCTACTCTGAAGGCCACTGGTTTCCCTCCATGACGCCTCTCCTGCTCCCGCCTGTGCGCCAGCACCCTCTGCAGCAGCACCTGGGCCAGCTCCTTCTTCCTGGGATGCTGGGTCTCCACCAGAGTGATGGACTCGGCCAGAGACGCTCTCTGGCCCGAGATCAGTCCGTCATACAGTTTATCCAGCAGTCTCTGCTCGGGCCCGCTCAGGTCCTGTACGTGCTGGGTGACGGCTGAGCCGCTCACGCCCCTCCAGGTGCGGCTGCCGTGACCCGGGGCGTTGCTCTGGTAACAGGGGAGGGACCCGGCGAAAACGCGCAGGTGAAGGCCGGGTGACCTGCGGACGGTCAGTGGGGGGCGGGACACGTGGCGGACTAGACAGACGCCAAACCGACTCATGTTGGGGCCAGTGTGGACCTGCTGGTGAAATGAAAACGAGAAGTCACGAGAGCTATTGACAACGTCCCACGAGAGCACCAACGTCAACAGTCACCCACCTCAATCAGGTCAACGAGACCCGGGTTTCTGATGTTGCTGTTAAAACAGCATCATTTAACCACCGCACACGCTGGAACCGGGTTTCCCCCCGTTAGTCCGCGGGTCGCTGAGTTTAAACAGCTTAGACCAGACCAGACTCACCCTGACCTCGGAGCACAGGGGTGCTACAGGTGTAATAGCAGCCCTGCTTCATCCATTCTCTTCCTGTTTCCGGTGACGCTGAACACCGCCCACAACTACAATTCCCGCCGATTTATTTTCAAAATAAAAGATCTTCCATTTTTGCTAATAAAATATCGATCAAATATATATACATATATTTTTAAACCTCTGCTTAACAGTTCTACCCATAAGCCACCAGAAAGTATCTTGTTACGCCTTTGTTCAAATAAATAAAGTTTACTTTATTTTTTTTTTGCAATGTGTGAGGTTTCTTTTATTTGTTTAGTTTTTCTTTTATCTGAACCCAGGTGTGGGTGTGTAAAAGAGCCTTTAGAATGATTTTTTTTTGACAGTGTCCTGATATGTCTGGTACTGAGGTGTAAGCAAGTCATTTAGACCCCAACGGCTGTGACATTGGGTATTTGTGGTTTGGGATTGCTTCCCACAGATGCCATTAGGTCCCATCATGTAGGTCTGTGGGGAGTTTAGGGACCAAATAACTCTTTGGGCACTTTCTAAAAAAATTGTTAAGGGCTCCACTGCTGACTTGCTGGGGGAGCTATTGTGGGGGAATGATGTTGCCACACTGGGCAGTGCAATTGGTCTAAAATAAAATGTAGTTAGGTGGCAAGTGTCAAAATAACATTCATGTGAATGCTAGGATGCAGGTTTTCCCAGTGTATACTCACGTTACCTATACAATTGAAACCTGCAAAGAGTAAAAACTTGTCAGGTAAACGCATTTGGTAACAACAGTAAGAGATACCACTGACAGCCATGAGAAGGTTAGAAAATAATGTGCCAGGAAGAGTGAAGAGTAAGTTTTAATTTCTTTTAGTAGGCAGCATGAAGCTTTAGATGTTCCTCTTGTTTCTTTGGTACTAGAAACTTTGCAAATGTAGCAGTTAGTTCCCAGACCTTCAATCCCAAACCAGGTTCTCCCCTGCAGAAATTCACACCGGCAAACGATGGAAAACAGGACCAAAGATGCATGAGTTTTCAAATGCAAAGAAACACAACATGTGATGTGCAACAAAATGTGATAAAAATGTAATTTTCACTGTTCAGAAAAAACTAAGTTTAGAACTGTCTTTGCATAAAGTACACCAAAGAGTTAAAACATAAAAATTAAATAGACGAAGAAATAAAATATTCCACAATACCAATACACCACTTCTGCATCAAATCACATATGTATAAGTTGCAGTCTTTTTTCTGGTTGTTTTCATGTTTTCAGATATGTCTAGCTGTATGGTGTGTTATTCTCAGTTGTTGTGGTACAATGCCTTAGACAATTAAACATATATATATATTTGTGTGAGTGGGGTTAAAAAAAAGGGTGGGGGGTTGTTTGGATAAATAAAATGTCCCTTCATGAACCTGGACTTTATATAAAGTAAATTTGTATTATCATGGTATTGTTTGCAGTAATGAAACACAAAGTCAGAGTTCAACGGATATTCAGAACCAGCAGGCGGCAGCAGAGTTTAATAACGAATCTGCATCCCAAGTTCTGTGAGTATAGTATGCAAAGAAAAACATGTGTATTGCACGCAAATATATCCACATTATGCCGCTTTCTCCCTCTACTCTGGTATAATGTGGAGGCAAATAAAGTTGTAAATAATAAAAGCACAATGTCTTTCCATGCTAAACTTTTGTGTGTCATGAAATAATTTAGAAATCATGTAGTCCCCGAGCTACTAAATTTGGGCAAATACAAGCTTAGATAAACAACAGTGACATCTCAGTTATAACGCTGTGTGATTATTTAACTTTATTTTAAAAAAGAAATTAAAAGCATGAAAGAAGTGTGTGGAAAACTAAGCACACCCCAGTTCTATACCTTGTGGAAGCAAAAGATGTGAAGTATCATGTTATCGGTCCCACATCATTGTGGAGGAATTTTGAGCCACTCTTCCTTGTAACGTTGCCCCACATCGTTGAGGTTTGTTGTCATTCATTCATGCATAACTCTCCTAAAGTCCCATCACGGCCAATCATTTGAGCTGAGGTCTTTTTCAGCAATTTTGTTGTACATTTTTGATGTATTCATTAGATTATTGTCTTATTGCACGAGTAAAACTTGCTTGAATGTCCACTCCTGGAAAGACTGGATGTGTGAATGTTCTCCATCTTTCTAGAGTAAGAATGATCTTTCTCACTCTAGAAAGATGGAGCACATTATTGTTAGAAAATGGTGTAATTACCTTTTCCAGACTAATGCACAGTACCATTCGCTTCTCAAAGATTGTTGCTGGTACAGTAGCTCTCTTTAGTGCTATTGTCTTAATACACCCATTTTCCAGGTTAATAAAAGTTCAAACCATCTTTCTTTTCTGGAGGTGGTGATGATGGCGAAAAATTAAGTGCATGTGATGAGCAGCGCCCGGTTGCCATTTGTCCTCTTAATTTCTACAGAAGCAGTAGGGAGGTACTTATTTTTCATAAACTGCTTCTGGATTATTTGTTTGTCACATAAATAATGGTATGGTGTCAAATGTTCTGTTGCTATGCAACAACTGAGGTTGTATTTATCTAATTTTAACAATTAATAAGGAGATTATTTTTATTTTTTCCCTCTTGGCAGAAACTTTCAAGTTCAGCTGGGTTATAGGTGATAAATCAAGCTTCTGAGTTTATTAAAATAACATTCAGCTGCATTTTTCAGATATGCACACATTTAATTTGCATTTCTGCATAATGAGAAGTTTTATTTCAGGTATATTGCTGTTAACACTTGTTAACACAGGAACCAGAAGGTTGGCAGTTCAACCACCAGCCCTGCTACATTTTATAGGTCTGAACTCCAGTTAAAATGATCGTATTGTGCTGTAAATGGCAGAAATTATGTTTTAATTCACTGTCTGTAAACTTATCTTACCACCAATCATGAGAAAATGCAGGGACATGTTTTCAACACATACTCTTTTCTTATATTTTACAGACAATGTACATAAAACCCACAATGTATCATAAAACAAGGTGAGCCCGTGAATTTGTATTTTGCATTGTAGTGTGATTTACTGGAATACAGGCCGATCTAAGTGCAGTTTGTTTACAGATGTGTTTGCAGTTACTTGTGGGAGTGATCCCATCACTTCAAAGGACATTTCTGGAGATTTGACCTTATGCCAAATAAAGCCAGTAAATATTTTTTTTCTGTTTTCTAAATGCTGTACATTTAATAAAAAAAAAGGTCTAAATCTTGCATTTATATGATTCATATAGTAAAGACTTGCTGTTAGGAACCCAAAAAGAGACAAGGCCCATAAGGCAACTCTTAAAATCTAGTTACATCCCCACAACCTCAGTAATACAAGTACACACGCACACAGGCGCACACACGCGCAGCCACACAAACAAATTCACTAAAGTGAAAAAACCTGCCAGAACAGTGATCACAAAAGAGACAGAATTTTATTCAATCTTCCAGTAGACTTGATATTCATGGAATAAAACTGCTTTTCTGGGAGTTTTATTGAGCAAAACAGAAAAAGAAAAAACAAAAGGGCAAAAAAAAAAAAAAAATGAGGCAACACATGAAAGTGCAGACAAAGCAAAAAAATCTTCAATAATACAAAAAAAGAATGTAACGAGTTTAACAGTGAAACAGCAAAAAGAACTGCTCGAAGCAAGAGAGGATCATGGCAAATCTGCATTTTGTAGAAAAAAACAACAAAAAAACAACTTGAACGCTCAACATTTTCCCTTAAGTCATTTTAACAAGTTTCGCTCAGCCACTGTAATAAGAGAACACGTCAGTCACTGAAATATTTACACAATCTCTCAAATGTTTTAGAACAACCCCATTTTTCCATGTTTTTGATAAGCAATTCAAGTCCAGTGAAGAATTCTAAAATTCTAAGTGAAAGGTTAATGTAATTAAAGCACATTTAGCTCCGATATATTGTGTAAATTTAATTGGGGAATATTAAGAAGTAATGAAAACGATATTTTTTTTTAAATTTTACTTCAGCAAGGAGTTAAATGAACCCTTCAAATTGAATGCCAACAATTCCTACGAATGCCTCTACTGTTGTTGAGAACTCAAGCCATTTTCGCATTCGCACTTGAAATGTTCCTGATATGATGTGTGAGCGCGCAAATATATCCACATCTTTCCCAGATTACATCTTCCAGTGTTTAGCCAGCCAGCTGCATGGTAAAAACGTGAGATGACTTTAAGTGAGATGCTGCACGAGCAGCAGGCAATCGCACGTGTACAGATGTACATCCTTATCACTTGTTGTCTCGCACTCAAAAACAAGCAGAAATAGAATTTTTGCATTGTTTCTTGCATCCTTTGTGCCCAACACAGATGTCACTTGAAAGTATTTGAGTCAGTTGTGAATGCCTGGATCAGTTCTCTGCACCTTGTGCTAAAAAAAAAAAAAAAGATCTGTTTTATTGCACCTTCAAACACAGTATTTTGGAAATACAATTGTGTGAGTAAAGGCCAAGTAATAAAGCAAGAAGTCCTCCAGCAAGATAATTAGCCAATACATCAGTAGAAAAGAACAAGACACCAGGCTTTAAAATAGAAACTCTCCAGACTCGAACCCAATCGAGCTGGCAGGTGAGTGGAGTAAAAGCAACCCACGATTAAAACAAATCTGTGGGAATTTCTGTAACAGTGTTGGATTGACTCAAAAATGCAGATTGAAGCTGGAGTGTCATACGTAAGTATAAGTGAACATCTGTTACATTCAGACCTGATTAAGCCTATCAGCGCCAAGTAATTGTCTTTATATTCTGCAGTACACAGAATCATTAAATAAAATTACACTCCCACACTGTCAGCTTGGTAATAATATCTTTTACATAAACCAGCACTGACTGGTTGGTCAGAGCTGCAGAGGGAGGCTAACGCGAGATGGAGGCAGTGGACGATGCAGCAGCCAGAAGCACGGCTGAGCACTAGCTGAAAAAAACCTGGGAAGCATCCAGAAAAAGTTTCTGATGCTCCAGATGAAAAAAAAAAAAAAAAAAGAAGTCAGGAACTGTTCAACTGTTCAATAACAGTAAAGTTGAAATAACGGATGATAATGACAAACATTGTAAGCATCATCGGAAGTGTTTGTGTAATTACACTCGCTGCCAGAAGGGCGACAATAAAGCTCCACACTGCAAGTTAAACTTCTAGGATAGAAGATCAAATTTTTCCCCCTTAAAAATATGTAATTTTCTGTATACTGTATATTGTTTTAGACATTATTTTCAGTGCACCGTGATGTAAAATTATGTTAATTTTAGTAACATCTGGAATCATGGCATTGTTCTAAACAGTGAACAGTGTATACATCCACAGAGCCACTCTGTATTTGACACGTTTGATCCTGCTGCAGAGCACGCAGCAGCAAATAAAACACACATTACTCGTGTTTGCCTTGATTTCATGTCACGTTCAGTTCGCAGTCTTAAATGCATAACTACACTAACCAAACTATGCATTGCAAAACCAGACTGCACAGCACATACTTTTATAAGTAATATAGCAATACACTATTCTTTTTCTTCTTAAAATTCATTTAAAAAAAAAAAAAAAAAACAACTGTAACATCAAACAAGCAACATCAAAACTTTAGTCTTTTATGCCTGAAATGCCCTTTTTAGTCCCATGCCCCACTCTAAACCTAACACTTTACACATAAAACACCCCTACTTTTGCCCCTGTGTGATTATTAGTCATGATTTTTGTTATGGGATTTTATTTTCACATTAGAGTAAATTTGATTAAGAAGAGCTTGAATGAACATTTTGAGAAACCAGCATACTTGTATTAGAAGAGGACAGAAATGTTCTTACCACATCGGTCATTCTCCAAGTCCCTGCTAACTTTGTACACTGTTCATAAGAACATTTCATACCAATCCACCGCAGTCAGACACAAAACATCAGCCAACCTGCCATTTCGGCGACCTGGAATGTCCCGTAACTACTGTAACTACACAAGTACAACTGGATTTCTGAGGGAATATTTAGATGCAAACTAGTCATGAGTCAGTGAAATAGAACAATAGAAAAAAAAAAAGAAATTATGGGAGCAAGATCAGAGAGGATACTTGCCTTGATGAGGGTGATGGTCTAATGATTACAGTTGGTCACAATGATCAAGTATCTTCCAGTTGCATCACGCTCACTTTGCTTATCCCTCTCCCAGTCTGTGAATGTGCCCAATTCAAATGTCCTTCAAGTACAAAACAAACCTACTAATTTTACTACCCACCCAACCTTACGGGTCCCCAATCAGTTTGGTTTTTAGTCCAAACCCAATCACTTAAGGACAACAGGCTAAACCACAGACCAGTCTGGGACCAGTAAGCTGCTATTCTTGCGATGAAATGAAAACGCTGGGGTATGGATAACCACGGGGCTGAGGACAGTGAGGCCCTGGGACACTGAGGCCTAGGAGACGGAGGATATAGGGTTGTGGGGGGAGCCCATCTGGGTCAGCACCTTGTCCAACCACTGCAACGGACCATGCAGGTGAATCTCAATCCAACAGGGTGTGCTGGTCACATCTTGACGGTGGTACTCTGCTCCCCAGCCCTGAAATGAGGGAAAAAACATGTTTTATTTAAAATGTCTTATACTTCTTTGTTGTTGATCTTTTTCCAAAATAAGGATTGCTAATGTTTATTTAATGGCAGGAGTGCAGCTGGATCCGACCACGCCGCACTGCGGTCATCATAATCAATGAAATGGTACCACCAGAAGTGCAGTGAAATGGTTTAGAAGCTTCCCAGAAACAAATGCCCGCTCTGCCCTGATAAAGATGTGCACTGACGTCTATTCTGGATAACCAGGTCAGTTTACATGCGGTAAATCAAGCTGGCAGGAAGTGAGACCCAAGAATGGCATAGAGATTCTGGTCAATTTTCAAAACTACACACCACTATCCTTTTTTGTATAATACCAGAAAGTACACTAAGGGGCAAAAAATACGTCTTTAAACTAGCAAATTACTGCGTCATTGTCACAAGACCATAGGACCTTTGGGTAAACTCGTAATCTTCAGCCGAGCAGGCAGGGCTCGGAAGCTCTCTGCTTCTCCCGATGGAAACAAGAGGTCACAGTGAAGATGGAGCCGAACCGTAGAAAAGCTGGACTGCGGTGCTTCTGCACCCAGTGGGACTGAGAAGTTACAGAGTAATACTGCTGTTTCACTTCAGTCACCTACGCCACCCTGAACCCCCACATTGCTCTCAATGTCCTCTTGTCTGTGTGTGAATGTAAAGGCAAAGAATAGTACACAGTATAAAGAGTGTATATATAAAGAAGCAATGTATTATAGGGTAACTGAGAAACAGGCAATATATACTGTACGAACTATGTTCTGTTTGATGTTGTTAAGCATCTGCATTGTCTTGCTGTCATTTTTATTTACTATGTAAACAGTGCAGACGGCATTTATACTGATAGATAAGACAAGATTAGAAAAGAGTGCTCTGACACAGATAACTCATACATGACTCAACTTGAAGACTCAATCATCACTTAAAATCAAAATTTCAAAGGTTATTAGATTATTAAAAACTGTCCAGAAATGTATCATTCTTTATTGATTTCTGTTTATAGACAAATGAATCTCTACCAGATTACCTTGACAAAGCTCATGCGGATGGTACACATCTTGGTGAGCTCGTAAACAGCCTCAAAGCCGTGGTTGACAGACTGGGCCAGCAACTCGGCAAACTCCTGGTTGTTGAATATCCTCAGGCTACATCTACTGGGAATCTTGCACACAGTAGTGGGATGGAAGCCATGGTGGTAGTTACAGTTACGACTCTGGACGAAAATACTGCTGTCACTCAGACATTCTGCATACACCTCCCCTCCAACGTAATACAGATGGACGCCTAAGAAGCAGGAGGAGAGTATTAATACATAGTTGCCTCAATTACCAGTGCTGCTGTTTCTATTTTTAATGAATAAACATCAACCAAAGAAATCAGTGTTTTAAATCTTAATGTGGGTGTGTTCTTTATTTTTCTGTTCAATTCTAAGTCCTAGTCTAAACTCACAAGATGAACTGATGTAGACTCGTCTACTGACAGTCGATGGATTAGTTACTGAGGAAATGTACCTTTGCCGATGTGCCGCCGAGTGTTCTCAATGGTGGAGTTTCGATTGACATTGGAGAGCAGACCCAGGCAGAATCGGTTGCGGTTGTTGGAGGGATCTGTGAAGCCATCCACGAGCACACTAGTGGAGGAAGCCTGGAACGCCTCTCCGACCCGATTGTTGAGCTCATAGTAAACAATGGAGCACCAGTGCTTGGGTTCCTCGTAGGCCACCGGCTGCACATCTGCACAGGATACGCATTAACAGGTCAATGGGTGAGCTGAGAACAGTGCTCGTGCAAAAAAAGACATTAAAAACACTTTTAAAGATTCTGTTGTACAGATAAACTGCTGAGAACTACTGATGCAAACAGGCTCAACTCCTACGTTTTACTCATCCACACAACTGAACCTTAATCAAAGTGGATGCATTTCAAAGTGTTGAAGCTATCTGTTGTCTTTGTGCCAGCCTTTACTGTTCCAAGTCAATCCGCGGTGGTCTCACCCTTTTGGAGAGAGGAATAAATCATGTTTATCTAAGCACACGCCTTTCCTAAACTTCCTCTGTAGCGTGGCACTGACTGGCAGGTGTGTTTTGTCTGTCCTCTTCCCAGGGCTAGCCTACAATAGAAACTTGCTCTCCTGTACAGGATGCAGCTTGTGGAAACCCCCCCCACCCCCAAACTCCCACTTCCAGCTAACAAAACTTTCAACAGCTTTTCTCGCAACTGCTATCACCAGACGTGGGCAGAATCTCTGAGCTTTTCTGTGCATGATGATTCAAAAGTGCAAATGTGTTGTGAAGGATGGGAACGAAGTCTATTATCCTGATACGCGCTGAGGCGAACTAAACTGCATACAACTGCACAATAATTAAAAAAGAAAAAGTTTTTGTTATCTGTTAAAGATAAAAGTCACAGCTTGATTTTTTCTGAGTATGGCTATCTATACTTATTATTCACAAACATTTACATATATCCCATCAAACCATTCTTAAGCAACAATGAAACATTCATTTGTCACAGTTATTAATCTGACAACAGCAATCTTTTTTTTTTTTTTTTTTAATCACTGACAAAACTGGATAAACTTTCAAGAACTTTGCTTTGAATCAAGCAGCTTTGAATTCAGTACATTGCATCTGTATTGAAAGTGCTCAGATTTGTTAGTCTTGCACGATGAAACAAGTAAACACAAGGATGTGTGTGAAAGAACTGGTGTGGATGCGAAACAAGAAAACTGCTATAGTTACCTGCCCGGTTGTTACTATCTAGGGGCAAGGGTGGGGCCATGAGGTTGGTGTCCATTGGCTGGGGGCAATCCTGAGTCATCTGCTCCTCTGGGGGCATGTAGGCAGGAGGGGGTGTCTCTGTACAGGTGTGAGAGAATAAAGTGAATTACTAAGGTTCAGTATGGAAAAATTGGAAAAGGATAATCAATTACAGGATCTCACCTGGCATCTGGAATGGACTGCCCGGGTCAGAGCTGGATGGCGAATGCGGGAAGGTGGCACTGCTGCCACTTCCAGGTGAGTTTGGGTAACTGTTTCCTGGCGAATGGGGGAAAGGCACAGTGTTGGCCTGAGGAAAGGATTCTGGGAAGGTAGCATTGTGGGGCATGTTTGGCTCGTTCTGTTGAAGAGGGTTGCGGAACCGAGGCAGCATTGTATGCTTGGCATTAAACTCGCTGTTCCTTGGTACCAAGACAGGAGGAAGTACTGGAAGAAAAAAGGAAACAAAAGCAATTTTTTATTACTTTAAAAAAAGAAAGAATATATATATATATATATATATATATATATATATATATATATATATATATATATATATATATATATATATACATACACACACACACACACACACACACACACACACACACACACACACACACACACACACACACACACACACACATAAATAAACAAACTGTCTTTCACTCAAAGAGAGCCGGGATAGGCTTCAGCTGATCCCCGGGATCCTAAGTAGGAATTATCAGTTGCAAATAAAGGATGGGTACATATAAATAACAGAAGTTCCTGTTATTCCTGACCTATTCAACCAGGTTCATCAACATAATCTGCTTACAAACTGCACTATTCTGCAATCATGTCCATCCAAAGATAATTATAAACTCATTGAAGTTAGTTGATCCCAGCTTAATAAAAAAATGTCTTTCTGACACTCTTCACGATTCAACATTCTGAGCGCAGATGTTGCTGCATTTTTCAAATGTCAGCTTCCAAGCAGTTGGTCTGAGCCAGCACTATTTGGCTCAAACTCTCAGGTTTCTGAGCTGAAAGACTTTGTGAGGCAAGGCGTTCTTGTGGAATTCATCACTTGGGGTAAATATCCCTGCTGAGGGGCTATTCAGGTGCAGTGGAAACCACAGTGATACGCTCCACTTGTGCCTATAAATACCTGTGCAGATAAATAAAGCGGGTGCTGAAATTTTAGATGTGGAGCGCGCCTCTGACAGTATTCCTGAAGGTAGTCTATGTGTGCTGTAACAGGCCAATACATCAATGTAGCAGTTTATTTCAAAGGTTAAATGTGGAGCAGGCGGACAGCTGTGGTGTTATGTAGAATAGTGGGGGATTGACAGGATGTGTGTCTGTGTAGGTGGGTGGTTTTAAGGGTGGGGGGTGGAGAGACAGGTGCTGGTGGGGTTGAATCACCTTAGCCCTGTGTCTTGCACCCGCTGCTACAACAAAACGTGTGCAAGGCAGGCAACAACTCTTTCCTCCCATTGTGTTTGGGTGACCGTCTTCCTGTTCCAGTCGTCCTCAGAGAAGCTGTGCCTGTGGTCATGGGCATGTGTGTATTTGTGATTGTGAGTGTGTGGCCTTGTATTTGGTCAAATGTGTGCAAATGCAGGATGGTGTAGGCTTGTGTGAGTCAATATGTGCATATAAAAAGAAAAAAAAAAGAAAAAAGGGGCCTGTAGTACAGGGCATGCCCAAAACAAAGCCTCCGTTCTCTCGCAGATGGAATTTCCTGCTCCGTACACGAATGAACATGCGCACGCATATTCAAGCACACACACAGTTGGCCCTTTACACACTTAGCACCCTCCGCACAGTTGTTTTTATCTTGTCAGCTGACCCTCATTTTCCATTTACAAAGCGACTTCTGCAGCAACTCTGCAGACGAAACCCCAAGGCATCGCTATCAATTATCCCCTCTTAAAACACTTGTAAGAAGGCTTATCTGGATTTTATCTTTATTTGTTTAGCTTCTGAACAAGAGTTTTATCTTTGTTTATATTTGTAAACACACAATGTGATTATTTCAATTATGAACTGAACTATCTTTTTTTTTGCATTCCACAATGGTTTTTAAATTTGCAACCCAGTTATTCAAAACTGTGGTGGGGGGCAAAGAATCTGAAATGAAGTGTAAGATAAAAAATCTGAGCAATATCAAGTCTGTTATTAAAGAAAAAGACAGAGAGCAAATTTTTGATGAAAATAATACACTTTAGACTCTTAAATATTTTAAGTTGTGAACAAAGCTTTTTTTTTTGTTGCTTTTTTTGTGACTAAATAAAACCGGAAATATTAGTTCTTATGCAGTCAGACACAAGGACTCCTTAAAACAATTTTTCCTGTTTAAAATAAATGTACTTTTGAAGATCCATTGCTTGTGTACAGACATATGGTGGAGGTCGCATATCCAAATAGTAAAAATAATGATAATATCTCAACCTAGGGCTCCTTTTTATGCTGGAATCTGCATTTTTTTTCCCTAAAATTCAAAAAGTTTAATTTTTCATGCAAAAAAAACTTGCTTTTCGTGACTTCAGCTGCAAGAAAAGAAAATTTTAGAGTAAAACTTATAATGGGTCTGTATTTAATGTGGCTGAGTCACTGAAAATGTATAAGCTTATTCAGGTCAATATCACCACAGTTACAAGAATATATCCCTACCTGGACTGTCGACTCGTTTGTAGTGGTAGGGGTTGATACACACGTCCTTCTGTTTGGAGCCAAAGGGGTACTCACAGCATTCCAACGCCTTCAGCTCATGGTGGGATTGCAGGTCAGGCCAGCGCCATACCCGACAGTATATGACATGTGGCAGACCTTTCCTGTGGGACACCTGCAGCCGTCCGTCCAGTGAACGAGGGATTGTCACGCAGTTACTCGGCTGTCCCGGGCAGCTGAGAGCCCGCTCCAGCTCTTCCATGGCTCCCTTCTTCTTTTTCAGTTTTTTAACCAACGCATCCACAGCCTTTTCTGCCCACTTCTCTTCTTCATCTCCCTGCTTCCAACCAAGCAGCCGTTTGACTGCTGGGCTCGTGAAAGAGAAGAGTGAGGTGACATTCATGGTGGACAAGCCAACCTCCTCAACTCTCTTGAAGAAAGTGGCTGAGCAGTGTTGGGAGACGGCCCAGTTAAAGGACGAAGTATTATTTGAATGATTGAGCTTTTATTTCCCCCCACGTACAACTCCCACAGTCCTGTGTCCTTCTGAGGGTCACTAAAAAAAAAAAAAAAGGGGGGGGAAAGAATATGAGTTGAAATCTAAAAACAAACAAAATTGAGTCACTCACACTTTTGCAGATGTTATTCTGCTTCCTGTCCTTTCTCCTGTACAATAGCCATGGAACGGAAAGATTCTTCTTCGATTACAACGGCACAACCAGAAATGCAGTTATTCATCGATGAGGACAACAGTAATGTCACCAGCGTAGTTGGATGTAGTTATGTCACTCGTGACTTCTGGGAAACTGGCCAGTGAGACTCTGCAGACACCCTGATGTGACTATCAGCTTCGACAGACATTCTCCAAATAACTTCCTGTCCATATGGCTTGTCACATTACTGCTAATTACTGACATCATTTACAGCAAAGGACTTCACATAATGAATGCAGCCCACACGAGCTTTAGAAAAAAGCCTGTTAAGGAATGTCTCAATCACCACCTGCTGTAAATATTTCATTACATAGTTATATTGTGACATAAATGTTTATATATAATATAAAGGACGATTATAAGTGCCGGTAACACATTATTAAACATGATTTATGACATTACTGTAAAATAAAAAAAGAGAACAATGGTAAAGCTCACAGATTTTTTTCTTGGTAAATTGCTAATCAGGCAATTTATTCAGTTTGTAGTCAATTTCCTCAAAACATATAAAATCAATAAATTAATGATTCCAATTAGAATGAACAACACTTTTCATCAAGAATTTTATTTTTGCTCCCTGTCACTAATGCTGTTTTTTCTGGAGGAGTATGGCAACGTGCTGGACAATAACAAGGCAGCGCATGTGGATGCCAGTATAAACGGGTCAATTCACTGGAGTCCCACTGGACCAATTCAGTGTCCAGAAGGTGCATGTGTTCTAGCTTTTAAACAAAAAAACAAAAAAAAAAACAAAAGCACATTGAGCACTTTCTGTTCCACCTTCTCTTCAAGTTTTCTCAGAATGCAATTAGGCCGATACAATTTAGTTATGGATGAGGTTTGGCTGTGGATACATTTTCAGTTGCAAGCCCTGAATCAAATAAACAGCCTGACAGAAATCCACCAGCATTTATTCTGTCAGACGCATGGATGAGGATGCATCACTCTCTGACAGTAAAGCCTGCAGTATATTGGATTTCATTTGAGCAGGAACAAATACATCATTAAGACTGCTCTGTAGTTATTCCTGGCCCTGGAGATTATGGGATGAAGAGCAATTTCTATCTTTGTCAACTACTGCATGTATAATATACATCATACTGGCAAACGGGCAGGGAGGTTTGATGCAAACAAGTGCTCTTAATATTGCATGTGCACACTTACAATTGCCAGTACAGTGAATGGTGCAAGGTACAACTATAATTATCTAAGCCATTTAAATAGCAGTGGTTCAACTAAAAGGTGACACAAAACTACTAACATAAAAAGGATGGGGACATAGGGGTGTGGGATCAAAAGAAAAAAGCTGTCTTTGTGGCTAAAGATCTCTCTTTACTACCTGTTGTTAGTTGAACAACTTTCCAACATGACCGAAACAAGGAACAGGCTCTGAAATTCTGTTTTCCCTTGGATCAGTGGTCCAGCAAATTTCAAATAAATCAGGGGCTACTCTGATCAAACACCATGTAGAAAGACCGTAAATATAACCAGACTTATCTGTTTTGGTTCTCTGTATTTTAGAATCCTTGAAACACATTTCTCTTAGTCTTAAAAAAAGAACAAGCTGTACCCTTTATCAGTGCTGGCTGGGTGCTCTTGTACATTAAACGCATTAGTTCACTTCATTTAAACATGATTATAAAACCTTTAGAAATGCATCATTATTTCAAGTCCTTGACCTAGTCAGTATATGATAAAAGACGAACACAGTTCATCTTTCAACAACGAAAATACAGCACGTATTTCAGAGCTGAGACTGAGCAGAACACATTGTGCTCACAGTTCAAAAGGCAAAACCTGAAACATCATTTTGGCATCAGACTCACTACAGAGACACACATGAAGTCATTTTGATCTACATGCAGCCACAGAACGTATATGATGACTTCTCAGTAACATCCAGCACCATATGCATTACACAAGACTAGCGATGCAAAAACAAATTCAAATTTTAATCAATTTCAGATGGTAAGACTGCAGAAAGTGCTGTACTGTAACATCTGGGGAAGACTTGACAATCCTTTGCTATGATTCAGCTGCAGCTGTACACCATACCTTGTTCAAGTTTCCAACTCTGACAGTCAATCATATCTAACCGCTTGTCTGACCACATGTTTATTTGAAGGGCCTGATATGGCACTATGTTGCCACATAAGACAATGCTAGTTTTGAGTTGTCTGTGGAGCAGTCAAAATACAGAGGCGCCAATGTGCCTTGCGCTTCCTACATCTATGTATAGACTAGGATGTGTACATGACATAAAAGTCTTATTTTTACACCACCTTTCTGAACAATTCCCTAACAAATTCCACCCTAAATGGTATTTGTGTGTTCATTCAGACACTCTTTGTTGAACATTTTGTTACCGTATAAGATGTCCATTTGAGTGCTTTTACTTGGAGAGAAATATGTACTACCTAATCTCTGCTTAGGAGAGTTAGTTTTTCTGTGATTACAGTTACATATATCAGCTGGTGTGGCTGATATTTCCCGGGTTTCAGCTTAGCCAGCATTGTGTAGTCTGTCTCAGATATACCAGATTCTTGTGTTTAAAGTGAACATGTCCAAATATATCTCATTACAGAAATTACAGATAGAAAGCCAAATCCAACATTTTTCACACACACACACACACACACACACACACACACACACACACACACACACACACACACACACACACACACACACACGCGCGCACACACACACGCACACACACACGCATGCACGCACACACTGGGATTGCCAAAGCATACTTTTTTTCATTGTGTCCTGCCACCTGTGTGCTCTACTCATGTGCCACTCCAGAT